>CAUYQV010077416.1:0-42147 GCA_963574575.1 Galagoides demidoff
AAAAAAAAAAAAAAAGATCTCTTTAAGCTTCTGTGTTGGAAATGACCACAGGGAGCAAGAATAGAAGCAGGAGACCAGGCAGGAGGCTATAGTGCAATCGGGTAGGACAAGGGGTGAGATTCTGGATATATTTTTAAAATATTGCTGACAGGATTTCCTATCAGATTGAGTATGAGGTAGGAAAGAAAGAGAACCAAAGATGACTGTACAGACTGTGGCCTGAGCACTGAAAGAACAGAGGTGCCATTCCTGAATAGACAAGGCTGCAAGAGCAGTGGGGTGGGGTGTGGTGGGGGAGAAGATCAGGACTGGGGCATGTTAGTTTGATGAGCTCATTCAACAGCCACGCAAGATGGGGATGAAGCAGCTGGATATTTGAGACTGGAATTAAGGGGAAGAGTCCAGATTAGAGATAGAAATTTGAAAATAGTTTCCACATTGCCCTGCTTATGTAGGGTCAATTGAGCACAAGGTTTAGGAAAAAAGAGAGATGGATACTTGGCTAAAAATGTGGAGATTTTTATTTTAATTTGGGGAGGTAGATAGCCTATTTTCTTCCTTATATTAAAGTTCAATTTAAAAATACTTATTAGATACATAATCATCGATCAAATTTTTCCATGAGAGCCTTCAATGCATTCAAACTAGCACTGCAGGTGCTACATAAATAACTCTGCTATTCCATAGGGTAAAGTCTCCTTACCTCAGAGGATAATGCCTGTGCATAGGGGGTGGCAGGAACTAGCTTCTTTTCTTTAAATTCCTGGAGGCAGTCATAAACCTGTAGAAGGGTCAGGATGGGAGAACTGATATTGATAACATGACTATAACATTTTGGATTTAAGGCTCTCGGAGAGGAGAAACAGTCTCGGCAACTGCACCAATAACTGAATAGCACAATGGTGCTGGTCTTTAACAGTGTGTATCTCTAGTTGCCAAAGAGCAGTGAACTTGAGTTTGGTGGCCCCAGGGCTTCAAAGGCTTAATTATTGGCTGCCACTGGGAAACTGATCTTCCCAAAGCAACTTCAATGATAAAAAGAAATTTAAATTGAGTAAGGGTAGCATTTCTAGGGCTGAGACCAATAGGGACATGTAGATGATGTACAGAGGTTCTTCTCAAGAAACAGGCTCTTGGGACCACAGTGCTGAGAGGACCTTGGTGCTGGGTAACTGCACAGGGCATGAGCTCAGAGGTTACAGTCCAGCAAAGGCTCTGAGTTAAGAGGCCGGGCACATTACATTATCTGTACTCTGCTCTGTTCCCTGGCTTGTTTCCCACTCCTTTTTAATTCTCCAGTACAAATTCATTTATAAAAATTCTGACTTTGTCTCTGCTATCCCTGAAGAATTATTTTCTATATGATGATCTAGGGTTAGGTTGAATACTCCAAAACCTGCCTACCACCAGTCCTTAATCTTAGTTTAGGACAGAAGTTTCTCTTACAAAAATAAGGCCCAAGGGGCCAGCTCAGCCCAGCCTTTTCTACCAAGATCTATAAAGACACTGCTTCCCTATTCTACCTCTGGGCCAGTGCTCATGTTTACTTGGAAGTGATGAAGCCTAAGTGAATGATGAGGGAGTGCAAAGCACCAACAGCCTACAAGTAGTGGTTAAGGGTAATGCCCACAATGCAATTAAAACTGTCTTAGCTAATCCTAAGGGTAAAATGCCTAATAGAAATATGATTGTTTTAAAAGAGGTGATGTGAGGAGTACTTCTTCATTCATGTTAAAGATCCTGCTACTTTTACTTCAAAGGATATGTCAACATGCATCTTAAGAATGGTCAACCACATTTCACATTTAAGTAAAGAAAACACCCACACCTCAAAAAATAATTGCAAACAGATTTTTCTTAATAATATTTATTCAGAACAAAAAATTATAGTATTAGCATCCATTATCTAAGATCTCATAAGTGTTATTGCAGAGTGCATAAACTTTAGTTAAATTAAAAAAGAAACTTTATCTTTTTCTTTTCTTTTTTTTCTTTTTGACACAGTGTCTCCAGCTGTTGCCCTGGGTAGAATTCCGCAGCATCACAGCTCACAGCAATCTCCAACTCTTGAGCTTAAGCAATTCTCTTGCATCAGCCTCCCAAGTAGCTGGGACTATAGGTACTCGCCACAACGCCCAGCTATTTTTGGGTTGTAGTTATCATTGTTGTTTGGTGGGCCCGGGGTGGATTTAAACCTACCAGCTCTGGTGTATGTGGCTGGTGCCCTAACTGCTTGTGCTAGGCACTGAGCCTAAAAAAGAAACTTTAGAGTAAGAAATTTTTTTTTTTTTTTGAGACAAAGTCTCAAGCTTTTACTCTGGGTAGAGTGCCATGTTGTCACAGCTCACCACAACCTCAAACTCTTGGGCTTAAGTGATTCTCTTGCCTTGGCCTCCCAAGTAGCTGGGACTACACACGTCTGCCACAACACCCAGCTATTTTTTGTTGTTATTGTTGCAGTTGTCATTGTCTTAGCTGGCGTGGCCCAGGTTCAGCCCAGGTTCGAACCTGCCAGCCTCAGTGTATGTGGCCAGCGCCCTACCCACTGAGCTATAGGTGCAGCCCTAGAGTAAGAAAAATTTTAAGGCAACTAAATAAAACTATAGATAGCTCCTTTTCTGATTTTAACTGACAAGTAGTAACAATTTTTAAAGCACTTTTATTTGTCCAGAGCTGGCTTTAAGGACAAAGGATTGTGTTTTGTTTTGTTTTGTTTGGGTTTGGTTTAGTTTGGTTTTTGAAATAGAATCTCATTCTGTTGTCCTGGATAGAGTCTCATGGCGTCGTCATAGCTCACAGCAACCTCAAACTCTTAGGCTCAAGTGATCCTCTTGCCTCAGCCTTCTGAGTAGCTGGGACTACAGGTGCCTGCCATGATGCCTGGCTAGTTTTTCCATTTTTAGTAGAGCCTGGGTTTCACTCACTCTTGCTCAGGTTGGTCTCAAATCCTGAGACCAGGCTCAAGGGATCCACCCACCTCAGCCTCCCAGAGTGTTAGGATTACAGGCATGAGCCACCATGCTAGCCTAAGGACAAAGGTGACGGATACGGTGCTGCTGATGGCCATTTTGGTGGCTGTTTTGTGAACCTAGGGGGTCTTTGCAAGAAGAAGAGTTGAGGGGAGAAAAGAAAGGAGCCACCATATTTTTTTCCAACTGAAGTTAATTCTTTCATAAGCTAAGAAGTTTGTGTAGCTCTTCTCTGAGGATTGCCTTCTATGAAATCTTTTTCCAAGTTGAAACTTCCTACCAGTTGACAAGTGACACCGCTGGGTAAGTAGTTGCTATGGTCTGAATGTTTGTGTACTCCTAAAATTCATATGTTAAACTCCTCACCTCCAAGAAGATGGTATCAGGAGGAGGAGCCTTTGGGCAAATCCCTCATGCATGGAATCAGCCCTTTTAAAAGACCCCAGAGAGCTAACTAGCCCCTTCCACAATAAGGTGCCAACTATGAACCCGAGAGGGAGCCCTCACTGGACACTGAATCCACAGGCAACTTGATCTTGGACTTCATAGCAGCCAGAATTGTGAGAAATAAATTTCTGTTGTTTATAAACTGGGCATTTTGTTATAATAGCCTGGATGGATTAAGACAATAGTTTTCTGCTCCCCTGCAGTAAGCACAGGCTTCCAAGCAATGGAGTGCTTACCTTTAGCAGAGCCTGCAGCCACGGGGAATGGAGGAGATCATATAAGAGACACACTCCGTTCACATCTCGGCTGTAGAACAGACTCAACTCTTGTAGCACAAGCCTCAGGATTTGGGAGAGGCCTAGGAAAGGCAGTGAGCAGAGAGATGGTGGCACATGGGGTGGAAAGGAAAGCAGCTGTAAATGTGAAAGGTAATTCAGACAGCTGGGGCACGTCATCTTGTCTCATTAGGAATGAAAATGACACTGGATTTGCAGCCAAAAGACTTGGCTTCAAGTCCTGTCCCATCATTTACGATGTGAACTTAAGAAAGTCATGTAACTATCTGAAACCAGTTTTCTTGTGGCAAAATGAGAATGTGCTAGTTTTTTAGGGTTGTTAATATCTCGTGAAATAATAGATTATAAAACACAGATGTAAGAGATCATGAGAGTAACATGATTGCTTTCCCCTCCTCCATCTTACCAGCCTGTGGCTTATCTCAAAATCATCTAGTTGTATGGTTCTTTCTCTAACTCAAACATAGGCATTTGTCTTTAATCTTTTTCTGAGAATCCTTATTGAAAGTTCTATTGAAAAATTCTTACTCCCAGTAGGTTTTTTGGGAGGAGACAGAGTTTTACTTTATCACCCAGGTAGAGTGCCATGGCATCATAGCTCACAGCAACCTCAAACTCTCAGGCTCAAACAATCCTCTTGCCTCATCCTTCCGAGTAGCTGGGACTACAGGTGCCTGCCACAATGGCCAGCTATATTTGAAGACAGGTTCTACTCTTGTTCAGGCTGATCTCAAACCTGTGAGCTCATGCAATCCAACCTGCCTTGGCCTCCCAGAGTGCTGGGATTACAGGTGTGAGACACCATGCCTGGTATTCCCACTAGGTTTTTAATACAAATCTTAGTATTCTCCTGATTTAAGAGACTAAACAGATTTTAGTGAACGGTTTTTTTTTAAACAGTGTTTGCATAATATTATAGCAACATTTGGGGGTTTTTTTTATTCCTTTTTACTTTCTTTCTGACCCATATAGTCGTATTTTGAATGTAAACAAGAAGTTCTAATTTTATATAAAACATTGTAGGATAAAGGAAAACACTGTACTGAATCCACTGTGTCTATTTCTTTCCTTCCTGCCTTAAAATTTGTTCTTAAACTCATCCCGAGTAGTTGTAGTACAACCCAAAGGGCATAGATTCCTTGTAGGGATCAGAATAAATCTATTAGAATTTCTGTCTATTTGTTTTCCCACATATTTAAAGTGATATTATAAGGTCTTTCTGGTCTAAATCAGGAACCCTGGCAATACCTACCACTCTCTGGGTTGGTGGTGGTAGAAAGCTTCACGTCCTTGTCTGGTGGGTCTGCTCCTTTGTCTGATTGTATCATTCTCCCTGCCTCAGTTTCCAAAAGGATTTCAGGGCTAGGAAACAGATCAATAAACAGCACACAGCTCACTCAGTACACTGGGCTCACAGCTGCTGCAACACTGGAACATATTTTCAATAGCATTTACTGAGCAAGCCAGGCCCTGTGCTGCCTGCAGCCATACATGTCAAATGAACAGTGCTCCCTGTGGGGCTTAGACATTAACCATCACCAGCTGTGAAATAGGAAACCACATTTCATAAAACACCCCTCAGCCCCCTCTATTTTGAACAAGTGACAAACAACACTATATTGATTCATTTTCAACCTTTTTGTCCAGTTGATTCTGCCCATCAGAGCTCTTCCCTGGCCTGACTCCACCCGGGTGCCTGGTTCCTTCTTGTACCTTAGAGGTCATTAGAAGAATGAGCTGATCACAACTGCAAGGGTTATTCATTATTACTGAGGCATTCTCTTAGGATTTAGAGACAACATAAAAATAATCTGTTTTTTTTCAAGGTAATTTTCCTGGCTCAACCCTATAGTATGTCTAGATTCTAGACAATTGTTCTTAACCCTGCCAGATTCAATACCAGTCTTTAACAACTAATTCAAAATGCCTGTTTTCATTGCTTTAGGTAGGTTTAGTTTCAAGAAATAGAAACCCCAAATAGCAATGGTTTAGAGTAGAAGTTCATATTTTGCTATCGTGAAAGTTCAGAGGCAGAGGCAATCCAGGGCTGGTAGGGGAGCCTTGCTCGATGGTGCCCTCAGGCAACAGGCTCCTGTCAGCTCACTGTTCCCCTGGGGTGTGGTATGGTTCTCATCTACCTGCTCAAGATAGTCGTGGGGCTGCAGCCATCACTTCTACATTTCAGTCAGCAGGATGGGGCAAGGGATTAAGAAAACTAGGGTGGAGGGAACACACCACTGCTCTTTAAGGAAGTTTCCCAGAAGTTGCACTGCCTACCCAGTGAGGAATCACCATATGCCCTATGATAACTTCAAATGTCCTGCTGAATTTTCATTTCCCTAAGAAAAATATACAATCATCTGAACCTAGAACCCATCTTTTCTTTACATAAAAACACAAAATATTTTTGCATACACTTAATACACAATAAATCTGATCAAATGCTACCACCATAACTGAGATATAAATTTACTTTGTTAATAGCTTTACACTTTACCAAGTTGTTCATCAATTTGGAAAATCATGTCATTAATGGTAATGCTGCTTGTGGTATTTATTTATTTATTTATTTATTTATTTTTGAGACAGAGTCTCACTTTGCCACCCTCAGGAGAGCACTGTGGTGTTGTAGCTCACAGCACCCTCAGACTCCGGGGCTCAAGCAATTCTCTTGCCTCAGCCTCCTGAGTAGCTGGGATTACAGGTACCCCGCTATTTTTAAAGATAAGGTCTGGCTTTTGCTCAGGCTGGTCTCAAACTTGTGAGCTTGAGATATCATCTAAGTCCAGTAAGATTAGCCTACCTCACAAAATCCCAAAACCAGAGATGTGGGCGTGGATGTGGAGAAAAGGGAACACTTCTACATTGCTGGTGGGAATGCAAACTAATACATTCCTTTTGGAAAGATGTTTGGAGAACACTTAGAGATCTAAAAATAGATCTGCCATTCGATCCTACAATTCCTCTACTAAGTATATTATCTAGAAGACCAAAACTCACACTATAACAAAGATATTTGTACCAGAATGTTTATTGCAACCCAATTCATAATTGCTAAGTCATGGAAGAAGCCCAAGTGCCCATCGACCTATGAACAGATTAATAAATTGTGGTATATGTATACCATGGAATATTATGCAGCCTTAAAGAAAGATGGAGACTTTACCTCTTACATGTTTACACAGATGGAGCTGGAACATATTCTTCTTAGCGAAGTATCTTAATGGAAGAAAAAGTATCCAATGTACTCAGCCCTACTATGAAACCAATTTATATCTTTCATAAGAAAGCTATAACCCAATTATAGCCCAAGAAGGGGAAAGGAGAGAGGGAGGAGAGGGGAGGGAGCAGGATGGCTGGAGGGAGAGTAATTGGTGGGACCACACCTACGATGCATCTTACAAGGGTACATGTGAAATTTACTAGGTGTGGAATAAAAATGTCTTAACACAATAATCAAGAAAATGACATGAAGGCTATGTTAACCAGTTTGATGAAAATATTTCAAATTGTATATAACCAGCACATTATACCCCATGATTGCATTAATGTACACAGCTATGATTTAATAAAAAAAAAAAAAAACTGTAGGCGCAGGCAATCTGCCTGTCTCAGCCTCTCAGAGTGCTGGGATTACAGGCTGAGCTACTGTGCCTGGCCTGCTTGTGGTATTTAGGGGATCACTATAGCACACCAGGATCAGCCTGCATCAGTACCTGCATTCAAAGCTGCTGCATCATGGGTGGATTTTTGTATAGGTTCACACATGTGTTAGTTCATTATACCTTTTGGTGTAGTGATGTTCCATATTTACATACTGAATTATACAGTATTATCAACTACATTTCTTTAATTTGTCCTTTTTGTCATTACTAGAGGATTATATGGGTTAAAAAAAATTATGTGTAGTCAAGTGTCTTGGTTTGGGTTCCTCCAGGATCAGACACAGAGCAAGGACTCTTGGACAAGTAATTTATTTGGAAAGTGATCCGGGGAAATGCCAGTAGGAGACAAGAGTATTGAGGCAGGTGAGGGGGAAAAAGTCAGTAATAGGCCAGGCGGGTGACTCATGCCTGTAATCCTAACACGCAGGGAGGCCAAGGCAGGTGGATCCCTTGGTCCCCGGAGTTTGAGACCAGTGTGAGCAAGAGTGAGACATACACACGCACACCCTCCTGGTCTCTACTAAAAATAGGAAAAATTAGCTAGACGTTGTGGCAGGAGCCTATAGTTTCAGGTACTTGGAAGCCTGAAGCAGGAGATTGCTTAAACCCAGGAGTTTGAGGTTATTGTGAGCTATGATGTGAGCACTCTACCCAGGGCAACAGAGTAAGACTGTCTCAAAAAACAAACAAACAAACAAAAAAAAAAAAACCCGGTGTGTCATTAAACAAGTAACCAGCTTAAACCCATGGGGAACATGGAATAAGAGAATGGGGGTATTTATACACCAATGTTGTCAAGTATGGGTTGAGAGCTGCTTCCCAGAAAGCGTCACTTCTGGCTCTTCCAGTCTGCCACTGTATACTCTCAGATAGCAAGTGTAGGCGCTGGTAGTTGGAAGCAGGCCCAGAGACCACCAAAATGGCAAGGACCAAGAGGATATGGGTAAGGGCACTAACAACATTTGTCATGGTGGAATAATAAAGAATAAATTAGGATTTTGGTTTTTTTGAGAAAAAGTCTCATTTTGTCACCCTTGATCAAGTGCTGTGACTTCATAGCTCACAGCAGCCTCAAACTCTTGGGCTCAAGTGATCCTCTTGACTTCGTTTTTCATTTTTAGTAAAGACAGGGTCTCACTGTTGCTCAGGCAGGTCTTGAACTCAAGATCTTAAGCAATCCACTGGCCTTGGCCTCCCAGAGTGCTAGGATTACAGATGTGAGCCATTGAAACCAGCAAATTAGGATTTTTTAAGAAAAATTTCAAATTAGTTGTTAAAGACTGGGATATTGAATCTAATAGAGCTTAGAACCACTCTTAAGAATCTAGACAGATTATGGGGGTAAGCCAGGAAGGCTTTCTAAAAGAAAAAAAGAAATCATTATTGTCTCTGAATTCTAAGGCAATGTGAAGAGCAACACAGAAAAGCTGCCAGAATTTTCGACAACTTTCCCATACACAGCGTTTTCTAATCCCACTGAAGTAATCTGCTAGATTCTACCAAAAGTCAGCATCATTAAGTTTTTGCCATGCCTACCACCATCTGCCTTGCCTAGTGCAAGGGAGTCAAGTTAAACCATGCCTTTTCCTGTGCTCTGCTTTCTGAGTTTCTATGACAAATCATTTAGCAAAACAGGTGTATATGTAACTCATCTTCCTCTCTAGAGGAAGGGAATTAAGAAGGGAAAGGGGGGCTCGGCACCCATCGCTCTGTGAGTAGGGCACCAACTACATACACCGAGGCTGGCAGGTTTGAGCTGGCGAGGGCCTACTAAACAACGACAACTGCAACCAGAAAATAGCCGGGCATTGTGGCAGGCGCCTGTAGTCCCAGCTACTTGGAAGGCTGAGGCAAGAAAATCGCTAAAGCCCAGGAGTTTGAGGTTGTTGTGAGCTGTGATGCCACAGCACTCTACCAAGGGCGACATAGTGAGACTCTGTCTCAAAAAAAAAAGGAAATAGGGTGCCCACCTTACAAATAAAAATTTGTCAAAATCTGATACCCTTGGGCATCCCACAATTCACGTCTTAGTGAAGCAGAACGGACTAAACAAGCTGTTGTTTGCACATCATAAGACGGACCAATTTCTCCCATGTTTAAGGCCCCCATGGCACGTGCTGAACCAGGCCTTCCCGTTCAGCAGATGGCAGCACTAGAGACTATAGATTCCTGAGATGAAACTACTGTCAGGGGGCTTGATAGACTGTGCTTCACAGACAGATGGTGGTTTTTATAGTGAACTTAATTATTAAAATAACCTCTAGTAAATCTACAGCCAATGTTGAAGCAACCTGAGTAATTAATTTATATATTCAAAAAGGCTCATTTTGGCCAAAGTTTTCTCAGCCACAAAGGCAAAAATATATATTTCATCTTCACAACTTAGGTGGGGGAATTTAAAAAACTTACCGTTTTTTAATGGTAGCGTCACAGCTCACACGAGCCAGATAACCTTCAGGTTTCTGTCACAAATTTACTATGGACTGGTTACTATGACTTTAACCCCCTTTCCTAACAAACTTTAAAATGGAGGGGGGGGGAGTAAAGGGGAGCTTAGAGAGGATTAAATGAAACCACTTTACAGATAAGGAATTTGACATTCGAAGCGGTATTCAGCAGGAGTTATTATATAACAAGTAGTAAAATCAAGTTTTCCTTTTTGTTTCTTTAATCCTAAAAGAGCTTATGTCTGGTGAAAGATTGAGACATCTTTGCCTTGCTTTCCTCTCCCTGACTTCTGTACCAACTTCTTCAGTTAAAAGTTAGGTATTTCTACAATCTTGACAATGAGAATTATTGATTGAGACTACGAGTAAATACCCAACAATTCTGGACTGATTAAGTAACATAGGAAGGATGGCCAGTTCTTGTCATTAACTTAGAAGCTACACTGCTGACTCCTAAGGAATTTGTCATATTATTTAATAACTCAGTGTTTCATTAGCTTCCTAAAAGGTACAGATTATTAAAAGTCAAGACTCCCCCCCCCCCCGCCCACTACTCCTATTATGCTTGTTTTTCAAAAGGTTTTTTACTAAACAAACTCTATAAAAGCACTTGAAAACTTAATAAGACATGGCCCATATAAAAATGGCTGGCTTCCTGTGGGCCAAAATGCCGTTTATTAGGACTAGGACAAATGCTTGATTTTACTTAATCTTTATGACAACTCATTCGAAGAAAAACCTGCCTTTTTGAAATAAAATTCTCCATATAATTTGAGTTGCTAAAGAACTGAATTTGAGAAACTAAAGAATTTGAATTACTCAGAATTATATCTTTAAGAACTAAGAACTAGGGTGGCACCTGTGGCTCAAGGAGTAGGGCGCCAGCCCCATATACTGGAGGTGGTGGGTTCAAACCCCAAACTGCAACAACAACAAAAAGAACTAAGAACTAAGAGATGGTCATAAGCAGTATTTTCTGCAAACATAGGATTATTTGGCAGGGTCTCTTACCTGTAAGAGTGTGAGCACTTAGTGTTGCTCCGGTTCAGACAAAAACTTTAGTAGAAAGCACAAGTAGGCTGTTAGGAGCCAACGTCACCACACTGTTCCAGATAAAATCTCTGCACATCCTCTTTGATTTAATCCACAGACACCTAACCCAGTCTAACCACTAAATTACTCACAAGCCTTTCCCAACACAAATCTTCTTAAGTATTGCTTGCACTGAAATGTCTAATTTATATCTTTTTCATTCCAGCATTTTTTTCCTCAAGATGTCAGCACATTGTTACCATCAAAAGACACTAGTATTTTTTATTACTTCAGAATAACAGACACCACACAACAGAAGACAGTATTTTTGTTTCTGGAGACAGTCTCACGGTCTGGGTAGAGTGCCGTGGCATCATCATAGCTCACAGCAACATCAAACTCCTGGCTCAAGTGATCCTCTAGCTTCAGCCTCCTGAGTAGCTGAGACTACAGGAGGCTGCCAAAACACCCAGCTAGTTTTTCTATTTTTAGGAGAGTTGGAGTCTTACTTTTTTTTTTTTCCCTTTTTTGAGACAAAGTCTCACTCTGTTGCCCTGGGTAGTGTCGTGGAGTCATAGCTCACAGCAACCTCAAACCCCTGGCTTCAAGTAATCCTCTGGCCTCAGTTTTTCTATTTTTAGTAGAGACAGGGTCTTGCTCCTTTTCAGGCTGGTTGTGAACTCCTAAACTCAAACAATCCATCTGCCTTAGCCTCTCAGAGTGCTAGGATTACAGGTGTGATTACAGTTTGTTTAATTTTATTTTTTTGAGATAATCTCACTTTGTCGCCCCCAGTAGAGTGCCCTGGCGTCATAGCTCACAGCAACCTCAGACTCTTGGGTTCAAGTCATTCACAGCAACCTCAGACTCTTGGGTTCAAGTGATTCTCTTGCCTTAGCCACCTGAGTAGCTGGGCCTACAGGTGCCTGCCACAGTGCCCAGCTATTTTTAGAGACAAGGTCTCACTCATGCTCAGACTGGTCTCAAACCTGTGAATTCACTTGTCTCAGCTTCCCAGAGGGCTAGGATTACAGGGCTAGGTGTGCCAACATGCCTGGACCCAGTTTATTTATTTTAAAGTGAGAAATCTCTAAAACCCAGAGGGACCTCAAAAGCCAATACAAAGAGATATGGACTACAATGTGGGCAAAAGAAATACTAAACTTGGGTTTCCTTTAATTTTTTAGGCTGCTCTGTTCATTTCTGCTGCAATCATAAAACCACGTCATAAAGACCAATGCTTTTTATTATGAAAATTGCTGTTACATCACAGCCAACATTCCAAAACAGTATTTTAATAAACACTTATCTTGATTATAAAGTACAGCAGAAACCATGATCCTTTTTTTTCAAAAGTATTTAACATTTGCTGAGTCACTTAACATAAATCAGGACACTCCATATGCTCACCACGGTGTGCAGGAGATGAGATGAGGAAGAGCACCTAAATTATTCAAAACAGCTACTAGTGTTACTTATACATTAAACCAACAACTTATAATGGGACAGTTTTAAAAAAGCAAAAAGCAAAACACTAAAATGTTGAGGTGCTATAATACTTTTGAGATGGAAAAAGCCAAAGCTTATTTCCTTTTTCTTCTCTGTGAGTTCAGTGCGAGGTATAGGGAAGAACCACAACACCAGATTGATCGATGCAGTTCTTTGCTTCCGCATTTCCCAATCTTTCATCCTGCTCCAAAATACAGCCTGCATGCAAAGCTCCTCAGGCTCTCATTCACAGGCCACAGAAGACAGTGTTTGCACAGGGACAAATGAGGTTCCACAGCAGCTCAGAGTCAGTGTTTTGTATTCCAGTGTAGCTTAGTGAGGAAACCAAAACCAAAATTCCTATGGTCTTCTTAATCAGGAGACAGAAAACTCCTATTTAGATGTGTTCCATGTTTGAAGTGGGGGAAAGGGGGAGGATGTGGTAGTCACTGCATAAAACCTCTCCCATCATGGAAAAGCTTAAAAAAGTTAAAACTGTAGTTTAAAAGTTCTTCTTTCAGCAAAAAAGCATGATACACACATGATTGGAAGGGATTTAGGAAGGCAGAGTGTGGCCCATTAGTTTCAAGTACAATCTAGTTCTTGCAAAGGGATCTGGGTAACTGCAGATGGATTCAGGCAAATCAGAAACTCAAAAATATTCATCAACTTCTTTAATGTCAGAAGCTAGACTTGGAATTTTCTTACAACTTCACATAGCTGACATACCCTTTACCTTAGGAAGGGATCTCTTCTTTTTCCAAATAGTAGATGAATGATATTTTTGGAATTTAACACAGGCCAAGGGCTAGTCTAATCTGATTTCTACCTCCTTTTCAATTCTCCTTTTAAACTCTACAGTCTTTTTGTCTGGGCTCAGATATCTCATTATTAGTAATAGGCTCAGAAATAACAACCAAAGTAACATAAAGTCCTTTCCAATTTCAACACTTCTGCTACTACAGGAAGACTCCAGATGGTGCTGTGACTCTGTAGTAGATAATCCTGTCTTCAAGCTGTTATGTAGTCTAGTTAAGCTTCTCACGCTGGATCTGGTAGTAACACGCCTGGAAAAAAGTTCAAAACAATTTTAAATCTGCTTTTAAAGAAGTTACACAAACAGAGCAATGGATATAGTTAAAGAAAAAAAAAATCCTTATTAATAAATTCAGTGGATGGCCCAACAAATTTAGTTGTTTTGACATTTTTTGTTCCCTTCTAGTTCCTCTATCCAATGGCTCTTTTTTCTTTTTGGCCTCATTGTCTTGAGTATAAACATTTTTCCATTTTCCAAACAAAAAATCTTTTTACAAGCTGAATGGTATTATTCTTCATCAAGCAGAAATACTGTAATTTGCCACTACTGATTGGGCATGTAGAGTACCCTGATTGTTAAAAGGTACATTAGAACTATAATCAGAACCACCTAGTATATTTCTGTGTTAATAAACATAAACATTAAGCATCACTGCAGACCTACTGAGTCAGAATTTCTAGGGATCCACTTGCGCCTAGCTAGTTGCTGGTTTTTGTTGAGGTGGGGTACTAGTTTTTAAATTTTCTGTAATGACAAGGTCTTGCTATTTTGGTCACAAACTCCTTACTTCATGTGATCCTCCTTCCTCAGCTTCCCAAAATGCTGGGATTACAGGTGTGAGCCCCCATGCCCACCCTCCACAAACATTTTTGATATTGTCTATATCTATGTTAATAACAATAGCTCTCTAAAAGGGTGATGACTACTTATTCCAGTATCAGTAATATGGAAATAATAATGATTTCATCATTATCCTACCAGCAATGGGTATAATTTTAAAATATTTTTCCTAGTTTAGCAGGCACAAAATGGCATCCTGTTTAATCTGAAGTACTATGATTTTCAGTGAGGTTGAGCATCTTTCTTCATGTAATTCAGTTTCTGCCTTGGTGATTTGTTTAGAGATATTCTAACATAAATACTAATGATCTAAGTCATTTCTGGCCAATTTTTTCATAGTTTCCTCCCCCTTTCAGTTTGTTAAGAGAAATATGTTCCTTCTCCTCTTCCCTTTCCTCCTTATCCTTCTTGTTTTTGGAAGGAAGGAAGAAGGGAGGGAGGGAGGAAGGCTGGCTGATGATATTTTACTTTAAAAGTTTAAGAAGTTAACCCAAGCCAGAAACTTGCCATTACATTCTAGGTTTTTTCTCAATTTGATGTACCTGTCTTTCCTTCTGTCTTCAATTCTCTATATTTAAACCCCAAAGCATCTCTAATTTGCTATTTCACCTTCCCTTTAAAATTGCTAATATACTAAGCTATTCAATACTTTGTTTTACCATTTATTAAATAATTCTTCTTTCCATTTTTGTATGTATCTACTCCTGAGATAGTAACATACTATTTTAGCTTAATTAATTGTTATTATCTTAATTATTATCGTTTAACAATATTCTATTAACTAGAAGAATGGGTCTATTCACTTTTTACAAGTGTTTTTGGCATTTTCTTTCTTCTCCTTCTCCCTCTCTCTTTTTATTTATTTATTTATTTATTTATTTATTTTTTGGCATTTTCCATCTATTCTTCCAATAAACATTAGAGTCATTCTTCCAAATCCCAAGAAAAATCAAGGTGGGAAACTGAAATGACTTCAACAACCCCTTAAGGGCACCCGAAACAAAAAAACCTCATTTGTAACCCACTGGTTGCAGGAAATACAAAGGAAAGAAAAAAGATAGAACTCAAATTCATAATTTACCTGCTGCCTCCATCTTCTACCTTAGTTCCATCAAATAGCTACCCTGGGAGATACTATGTGGACACTAAGAATCCCTTCTGTTCCTTTCTTAGAGTTAAAATTATTTAGATAAATATGAACATTTGTAACAGTTTGAATGATCAATTTACAGGAAAAAAATGAATAGGAATAATTTGCTTTAGTATTTGGAAAAATAACTGACTTATCCTATTTTTCTTTAATATACAGTATCATCTTATTTTAAAATATCAATACACACTGGCTTGGTGCCCATAGCACAGTGGTTATGCCGCTGGCCACATGCACCTAGGCTGGTGGGTTCAAACCCAGCCCAGGCCAGCTAAACAACAATGACAACTGCAACAAAAACATAAAAAATAGCCAGGCGCTATGGTGGGTGCCTGTAGTCCCAGTTACTTGGGAGGCTGAGGTAAGAGAATCACTTGAGCCTGAGAGTTTGAGTTTGGTGTGAGCTGTGACTTCACGGCACTCTACCAAGGGTGACATAGTGAAACTCTGTCTCAAAAAAACAAAAGAAAAAATCAACACACACAAAATAAACTATCAATACAATGTGTAGTCTAAAGGCATTTAAGGTTTGCATTGAACTTTTGTATAAAAAAGACAGTGATTAATGACATTTATGATGTGGTAAATAAAGGACCAATTTAAAAATAGAACATTATTAAATAATACCGACACTTACCTTCAAGGTGGTGAACATTATACCCTGTTCCCCATGTTGAAGATAGGGGTCCATCAGATCCTCAATGAGATGCACCTCAGACCCTAAATTCCTAATCCTGCCCCAAAGAGAAAAAGATGTTGAGTTATTTTTGCTCACACGTCCATCCTTCTTCCTGAAATATCATAGTGGAATGGGTGGATAAAAGTGGATTTTTTTCCAATGAAGAGCATATTCCTGTGATTAGTTCAGAAAATGTATGGACCAGATTTGTTAAAGTAATAACTCACTAAGAATAAAGACAGAAAAGATTGGTTACCTGGCCCGTAGCACCACATATAAGAAAACAGGAAACAAATCATCCATCGACCACAAGAAGTCTTCCTGGAGTGATGCTAGGACACTCTGAGAGATCTCTTCAAAAGTCTGCTGGATGACTTTAAGTTTGTCAGATGGAGTAAATGTCGTGCTGTCATAAAAATAATGATAAAAAGGTATCTTATAATTTTCTTTCTTTTTCTTTGAGACAGAGTCTCACTATGTCACCCTCAATAGAGTGCCAAGGCATCATAGCTCACAGCAACCTCAAACTCTTGGGTATAAGTGATTCTTTTGCCTCAGCCTCCTGAGTAGCTGGGACTACAGGTGGCTGCCACAATGCCCAGCTATTTTTTGTTGCAGTTGTCACTGTGGTTTAGCAGGTCCAGGCTGGGCTCAAACCTGCCTGCCTCTGTGTATGTGGCCGGCACTCTGCTCACGGAACTACAGGCGCCGAGCCAATATCCTATAATTTTCTTAATAAAGTCATTGGATATTCCTTCCTGAGACTTACAGGCCTAAAATCAGACACATCAAGCACAATGAGTCACTAGAAGTGATGACTTTGTAATCCTGTGGTGCTAAGAGAAGGGAAGTCTCCACTGTCTGGGATTCATGTGGAAGAATTCATAAATCATATTCGTTCATATTGTTTTACTCAGGTGAAATCTTACTCTCCTATTATATACTTTTCTTTTGAGTGAGAAGTTTGGTTAATTTACATTTGGCTAAAGATGTGATCATGTAGATAAATATCTAAATAGGTACTCCAGCATTTTTGAAAATGTAAGGGCATTCTGGGGTAAAAGATAATCCAAATGGTCCCAAGGAGCCTTTCTTATCTCTAGGTTGAGTATGACACTATCTATATGTGGGGCACTTAGAGAAGGGGTGGGAAACCTGTAGCCTTAAGGCCACATGTGCCCTTCTAGGTCCTTAACTGGGGCCTTCTGACTGAATTAAAGTTTTACAGAACAAATCCTTTTTATTTCTATTAATACAGTTTTTGTCCTTTTTATTTCATTGTTAAAATGAACATATTTAAAACACTAAAGAATAAAATAAGTTTCAATAGATTGACTGACACAATTAGAACATTAGTAAGGCATAAGGGCTAAATTGATGGCTGCCACACTCATGATTTAGTTCTAACTTCCCCCACCTTGGTACCACACAAGGTTGGGTGGTTGAGAGTTTACTGGGGAGAGGGGGGAGTGTGGAGTACACCAATCTGTTACCAGTTTTTATCAAAGATGCACTGTGTTTCTGTTTGAAGTAGAATTTGTGAATAGCTGCACAGCTCAACAGTAATTTATAATTCTGTCTGCTTAACAATCATGTCAAAGAAGACCAAGAGAATAATAAAGGGACAATACAGATTGTTTAATAAGGACTTAGAATTGCATTATCTTGTTTCTGCTAAAGATAAAATCATTTGCTTGCTCTATGATACTCAATACCAACATTAAAGGAATTCATTGCTCATCAGCATTGTAATACTCATAAGGATCACAAATATTTCAAATTAGAGGGCGAGGCACAAAGGTTGTACAGCCAAAATTAAAAGATGAAAAGCAAAAGCAAAGACAACTCTTTCAAGTGCAATAAGATGCAGAAATAATGCCACTGAAGCAACTTATAAAGTAGCTTCTAACTCTGAGAAATAAGGGGAGCCATTCAGTGATGTAAAAATTGTGAATACATCGTTAAAGTTGTAGGATGCTTGGACTGCAGTAACGTTTCAAAGTACAAACAACTATCTCTTTAAGAATAATCATAACTGATTTGGAAGCATGAATTAGGTTTTAACTTAACAGAACTACTGCATGTAATACTTCAAAAGGAAAATATGTATTATTCAATTGCTTTGGATGAATCAACTGATACTAATGCAGGTTTTATACTTCATTAGGGTCATAACAAAAAAATTCTTTGCTGTGAAGCCACTTGCTTTAGGCATTCTTGTCAACAGAACATGAGGAACAGACATCTTCAACAACTGTCAAGATAAAGTCGTAAAGCTGGACTAAATTTAGTGATTGTATGTATAGATGGTGCACCTTCCATGAGAGGAAAACATGAAGGGTTTATTGCACAGATAAAAAAAATACTAACAGATCTAGATGCTCTCATTTCTTTCAAATGTAACTTGCATCAGCAAAATCTCTGTGCTAAAGCTACCATTTTAAGTGACATTTTGAAATGAGTTATAAATATTGTCAACTATAATCAGGAAAATGCAACACAACATTATCAGTTTCCTAACATGGTAAAGTTGAAGGATGAGGTAGTCAGTGTGGAATTGCTACATCACTCTAAAATGCCTTGCTATCACAGGGACAGGTGTTAGCCAAAATTTTATTTCTGTAAGAACAGACAGTTAAATTTGATGAAGAACAGAATCAGCAATATGAACCATTGAAAAATTTCTGTAGAAATGCAGCATTTCTGCATATGTCAAATCAAAACAACTTGAATGTTTTTTTGCAAAGTAAAATTATGTCTGTATGACAACAGGCAAGTGTCCAAACATCTTGAAAAAAAGCTATCCTTTTTCATTTTATCTATCTATCTATCTATCCATTATTTATTTATTTTTTGAGACAGAGTCTTATTTGGTCACCCTTGGTAGAGTGCCATGGTGTCTTAGCTCACAGTAACCTCAAACTCTTGGGTTCAAGCAAGCCTTTTGCCTCAGCCTCTCAAGTATCTGGGATTACATATACCCACCACAATGCCCAGTTATTTTTTAGAGACTGGGTCTCAGGTTTGTCTCCAACTCGTGAGCTCAGGCAATCCATCTGCCTTGGCCTCCCAAGTGCTGGGATTATAGGTATGAGCCACCACACCAGCCTAAGCTATCCTTTTTCGAAACACTTTTTCAAAAGGAAATTTTAGATGGCTGGGCATGGTAGCTCAGGCCTGTAATCCTAGCTCTCTAGGGGGCTGAGGCAGGCACATTACTTACTTGAGCTCAGGATTCCAGATCAGCCTGAGCAAGAGCAAGACCCTAGATGTACTAAGAATACAAACACTAGCTGGGCATCCTGGTGTGGCACACGCCTGTAGTCCCAACTAGTTGGGAGGCTAAGGCAAATTGCTCAAGCCAAAAAGTTGAGGTTGCTCTGAGCTATGATGATGCCATGGCACTTTACAACCAGGGTGACACAATAAGACTCTGTCTTTAAAAAAAAAAAAGAAGAATCTTCCAAATTCATCCAAGTTATTACAAATAAAAAATAGAAATTTTAGATGAACATTCTCTCCAGTTAGCAAACATCATTGATCAAGTAGAATCGTTTGAAGAACATGCAAATGTTATAGATCTATTAATTGCAGAGTATAATGGAAGGTTCATTGCCTTTGAGAATCATATCACTCAAATTAACATTTCAGCCTCCCCTGGTTGATCACCAAGGGACTTAAAGAACTACAGAAGAAATTGATTGAGATCTCAGTAGATGATGCTTGAAAGTGATTGTTTGATGCTAAGAAAAATCCAATTGAAATATGGAAAATGTATTGGAATCCTCACATTTTTGGCAAAATGTCCCAAAATGCTTCCTTGCTTTTCAACCAATTATTGCTGTGAATCTGTATCAAGACACCCTGAAGGTCATGAATGACAGATATCCATCTAGAGAATCGACTGAAACTGTGGACCTCCATGCTGCAACCAATTATTTAAATGCTTTCCATCAAAAAGCAGACAACCCCATGACTGCATTAATGTACACAGCTATGATTTAATTTTTAAAAAAGCAGACAAAAGGTCACTAAAAGATATTAAATTTAAAATTAACAATTAGTTTTCATTTTTTGAAATTAAGTACATAGCACTTAGATTTTTATGAAAGAATGTACATTTTTAAGTATATCTAACTGAAGTTTCTTAAATAGGGCCTTATTTGATTCCTGCTAAATTAATGTGGCCTACCAACATTAAAGTTTCCCTATCTCAGGCTTAGAGCTTAGGTAAAGATAAGATCTTATTAATACCTTGACAGATTAACCATTACTTTATGTAGTTTTTCAACAAATTAGAGATTACCTGATCTGCTGCAGACATTCTACTGCTGAGGCAAAACAAGCATCTTTTGTGGTTGGCAAAACCTGTAAAAAGAATGAAGGTCAAAGAGGAAAGCTATCTCTTGCAACAAAAATAAAAATCAATGGTATCAACAGCAGGGTACAGGTTTTTGGTGAATAATAGATGCTTACACAAGCTCGGGTACTATTGTATCAAATAAAAATGGAAATCTTTTGCTATCTCAAATTCTTCCCTCCAAAGAAAAGCATATTTGCTAAGGAAATTTAAATCTACTATACGCTTTTTTTTTTTTTTTTTTGCAGTTTTGGCTGGGGCCAGGCTTGAACCCGCCACCCCCAGTATATGGGACCGGTGCCCTACTCCTTGAGTCACAGGTACTGCCAATCTACTATACCTTTTTATTATCTCCAAGGATTGACAAGGTCGCTGGCCAAAATTTCCTACAATGGAATTCAGAAATTATTACTGTTACTTACAATAGATAAATTCACATACAAACAGCTGACAGCTATATTACCTTCCCTGACCCTCTTAAAAATAACTATTCTACAGATAGGCTATTTTATTAAAGATTGGAGAAGTGATTTAGAAGTTTCTATTATACCTTAAGGGATTTGTCTATGCTCTAATAACCCTATACCTTACAGATATTACCAAATATTGGCCAAAAATCTTTCCTTCACTCAGTTTTATCTTATTTTTAGTATTAAATTGCTCTTCTGAAAAAAATTTACTATTTTTCTTTCAAAAATAATTTATTATTTTTTTAAATTTCAGGTTAATGAGGGTACAAACCAGTTACAATGTTCGTACTTGTCAGGTAGATTCCTTCTTGTAGTTGTGTCCCATACCCAAGAGTGTGCCATTCACCCCCACATGGTGCCCATTAAGCAGGAGCACCAATCCCCCTCACACCTCCTCTTTCCTCCCCAAAGTTAACTTTTTAATCAAGGTTTATTTCCTTTTGTTTGATAGCATAAATAATATAATTATTGAGAGGGGGATCAACTTTATCACTAAGTAAAAAACAAAGCATAATCATTTGGCATTTCCTTAGAATAACAAGAAATATTGCCTTGGAACAAAAGCAGCACTTCTAAAATTTTAAATTAAAAATGGCAGATGGGAAGAAGAATGCCAAAGTTTGAATACAGCTAATTCTCCCAAGAAATGTGAATGTAAAATATTTTTGGTATTATATTTGTTTTAAAGAACTACAAAATATCTGGCAACATAATTCATGTTGACTTTATACATATGCATATGTGAAAATATAATAAAAACACATTCAGAAGAATAAACAGGTTTATATTCATCTTCAAATATTCTCAGAAATAAAATTAAATATCACAATTTTACTAAATAAGACAGTGAGGCAAATAAGTAAATTGTAAGCTATATACACTGTATAATTAGATATTAAATCTCTGATAATGCAGTTTACATTTTTTTTGAGACAGTCTCACTATGTCGCCCTCTGTGGAGTGTTATGACATCACAGCTCACAGCAACCTCCAACTCTTGGGCTTAAACGATTCTCTTGCCTCAGCCTCCCAAATAGCTGTGACTACAGGCACCCGCCACAACACTTGGCTATGCAGTTTACATTTTAAACTAAAACCATTTGGTTCTGCTCCTAAGAGCTGCACTTACCTCTGCACCCCAAGAAAGCCCAAGAGAGCTAGATCTGGCTGCTTATTTAGTCGCAGCACACACTCCCAGTAAATGTCTTCCTCCCGATCATTATCCAGAGCATACAGCATAAACAGTGGTGGGTAGAGCCGAGGTAGTAGCACAGGAAGGAGTAATCCAGAACTCGTCACTACGTACCTACAGCATATTGGAGTGGGAAGAGAGAGCATTCGTGTTAAAACTAAATACTGGCCACCGTGCCTATAAGCCTAGCATTTTGAGAAGCAGAGGTGGAAGGATCTCTTGAGGTCATGAGGTCAAAACCAGTCTGAGCAAGAGTAAGACCCTGTCTCTACAAAAACTAGAAAAATTAGCTGGGCACGATGGTGTGAACCTGTAGTCCCAAGTACTTGGGAAGCTGAGGCAAGAGGATCACTTGAACCCAGGAGTTTGAGGTTGGTGTGAGCTATGACTGACACTGCTCTCTAGGTGGGATAACAGAGCAAGATCCTATCTTAAACAAGAAAAAATTGAGTCCTGAATGCAAGACAGAGCTTTAGTTTTTAAAAGTCAAAAGTAGAGATGGGAAATTTTAGAGGCATTATGGTATTACTCTTTCTTTATATACAGAGCTAACATGAGGAGTTTACAGATGGCCCTAAATTTCTGTCTTATACTGATTGTGAATAATTTTCATTAACTCAAAAATTTAACTGAAAACCTGTTTTGTTTCCATTATGAGGCCGATTTTCTTTGATGTTCCCTTGCTCAGCAGTCTTTGTGCCCAGGTCATCTATGGTTGCTGTTTCTAGGGTTTGCCTAATAGAACCTGAGACCTAAAAAGTACCTCAAAGAATCCCTAACAGTCCAAAAAAAAAAGGTTCCAACCTTTTTTATTCTACACATTTGAATTAGAGTTGTCTTGGCCCACACATTAAATATATAAACATTAACAAAAGCTGAGAAGCAAAAAAGTCCTCACATGTGGCCTGATGGGCTGCAGGTTGGACGCTCCTGCACCCATTTCAGAAATGTGGAAACACATCCAGGAAAAATAATTATCCCCTGACTCTTCGGATAAGATCATCTAGTCCCCTGTCCCCTTTCTTTACTATCCCCACCCAACTCCATTTTACCCTGGCTCTGGTGATTCGGATCTGGAATCTGATTTTCCAGTGCAAAAGGATTTCCTTTCAGTTGGCAGAGGAGCAGAGAGAGGAATTGTGCTGCCCTCTTCAGGAAGCTCAGGAAATAAAAACCTAAGGAATAATAAACAATGTAATTATACAATTATGCCTCTAGAGTGGCTGAAAAGAATAAAAACATATTTCCATTACTTAATCCACTTAAGGGCCTGCGCTTTATTATCAAGTATTTTAGTTCCCTGAAATCCTTAATTAAATGCTTCTTACAAGATAAAATAAAGTAGAAGAAAGTTAAAGAAAGTAGAGGGCGGCGCCTATGGCTCAAAAGAGTAGGGCGCTGGCCCCATATACCGGAGGTGGCAGGTTCAAACCCAGCCCCAGCCAAAAACTGCAAAAAAAAAAATGAAAGCAGATAATGAACACCACCACTAAAACTCTTCTCATGGTATGGGTTTTTTCTATCTAGTCACTAAGGAATGAGATTCTGATCCATATGAGATACATGTTTCTTATCAGCAAATCTTGTCTAAGACCAATTTGTATTAACTCTTGAGCAAAGACAATTATTTCTAGAATATGTGTGTCAGTGGAAACCAAGTGTCCAATATTAAGGGAAAAAACTGGTTAAATAAATTCTAGGAGACTCGATGGTAAAATTTTAAAAGTTATTTTTTAAAGTCAAGCTGTTGAAAATTAATTTTTCAAATAATCAAGGGATGAAGTTGTGAGATTTTTTTGGGGGGAGGTGGGGGCGGGTAGGCTTTGAATCTTGCCCTAGATCTTTACCTCTGATTTCTTGTATGCTGGTAAGTTCTACCATAAATAAATTTATTGCCCTTTTGTTTTTTATAAATCTTGACCCTTTAAAGGCAGTGTGCAGCCTTCTCTATTTTTGTAGACTCACACTTTGCACCTTCTTCTGCCCTAATTTATGTTTGAGAAAAACTCAAAAATGTCAGGAAGCTTATCTTCATTATATACATCTAGCTAACATCAGAGCTGAAGCACTCCCAGCCTAGTGATCTTTTTAGTAGATCACACTTCTCCTTCAAAACTGGAAACATTTCAGAAATGCATTTACCAATTTTGATACTAATAATATAAGAAATTTTCCAGGACAAATTAATAAAATTTTGCATAATTATATCACTGTAGTATTTACTTGTTAGCTTAAACTTAGTAAAAGATCTTGCATCTCAGGGCTGGGCATGGTGGCTCACGCCTATAATCCCAGCACTTGGGAAGCTGAGGTGAGTGGATTGCCTGAGCCAGAGCCAGACCTTCATCTCTAAAAAATAGCCAGGCATTGTGGCAGGTGCCTGTAGTCCCAGCTACTTGGGAGGCTAAGGCAAGAAAATCACTTAAGCCGGGGAGTTTGAGGTTGCCATGAGCTATGATGCCATAGAACTCTACCAAGTGTGACAAAGTGAGACTGTTTTAAAAAAGAGAGAGAGACCTTGTATCTCACAAGCTCAAATTTGCTTGCTGCATAAACTTTGGTGTATGTATACCATGGAATACTATTTGGCCTTTAAAAAGGTGGAGACTTTGTATCTCCTAAGTAAAGTACCTAAAGAATGGGAAAGCAAGCATCCCATGTACTCAATAGGGTGTTGAAACTAGCAGATCTGTAACTACAGGTCCACAGGAAAGAAAAACACAATTAAATTCAAGAAAGGGGAGAGAAGAGGGGTTCAGTAAGTTCTGACCTAACAGGTACAATGTGGAAGTATATGGCACACTTCCTGGGTGAAGGACTCAACTGCAACTGGCACTTTACTTTACAAACACAATGTAACCTAATCATATATACTCTCATATTTATCCCAAATTTAAAAAAAACTTTTTTGCCTGCTGCATGGAACTCTGTTCCTAAATATGCTTACTGGCTTGTTTAATTGCCTTCTACGTCTCTGCTCAAGTATCACCTTAACAGTCAGGCTTCCTAGACCTTCCATTTAAAACAGTAGCATCTTACCTTTGGCATCATCTTCTTTCCCTTCTTCATTTTTCTCTATAGCACTAATCACCCTCTGATACTATCCATGTACATATGATTGATCTACTCTTTTCCCTCACTAGAATGTAAGCTCTATGAACGCACAGAGATTTTTATTTTTATTTTGTTTTGTTTTGTTTTCTAGCTGTATTCACTGATAAACCTCTCCAGAGCCTACAATGGTGGCTGATATTTAGAACTCAATAAATATGTGCTAAATAAATGAATGTATATGATACAGTTGTCAAGGGACAGGACATAAATATTCAGGGACAAAATTTCATCTTCTTTGTTTTAGAGACATAGTTTAGCCTAGAATTAAATCCAAATAAGAAGACCATATGTTTCACACCAAAATTTGAATTAAGAAACCCCCAAATATTTATTTTTACTTTCTGCTAAACCTCATTAGTAAGAAAGACATAAAAGGAAATAAGTAATAATAGGTTATTTTTGTATGTTTTTGTGTTTATAGCATAAATGTAAATTAAAAACATGTTTTCATTACTTAATCTAAGGACCAGTGGTATAAAACCATTTCCTTAATGAATGATTTCTGTGATAAAGGGGAAAGCATGACTCTTCAGAGAGTTGTTAATTTCTAGATTCAGAGTAAAGCTACTCAAGCATTACTATAAAATACTATTCCGTAACTTGCAAACTTCAATGAAAAGATCTCTTACCTCACCAGCTGGAAAATTCGCTTAAGATACGACTTAATCTCCTTTACAGCCTCCTGCAGTAACCGGCGGTTGGCTCCTACACCCACATACGTCATTCTGTACACTGCAACCAGAGTCTCCATGAGCCTGCCCAGGGGGTGCAGAGGAGTGTCACAGGCCTGAGCAGGAAGCAAGCCCAGTGAAGTCAGTCAATGTGCATTAATGACAGAAACATCAATCAATAAATGATTTCACAAATGGTAAAACAATATCAAAATGTCAGGAATCAATTTTTGGACCCAGAAAATACAGATAGTTTTTTCTGAAAGTACCGAGTATACACTAGTTATGTGGAGCTGGATTTCCTAATCACCTTTTTTTTTCCCTTCTTAAAAGAGTCTCACTTTGTCATCCTTGATAGAGTGCTGTGGCATCATAGCTCATAGCTCAAACTCTTGGGCTCAAGTGATTCTCTTGCCTCAGACTCCTGAGTAGCTGGGACCACAAGTGCCCACCACAACATCCAGTTATTTTTACAGATTTGCTCAGTCTGGTCTCTCAAACTCCTAACTGAGCTCAAGCAATCCACCTGCCTCGGCCTCCCAGAGTTCTAGGATTACAGGCATAAGCCACTGCGCCCAGCCTGATTTCCTAATGTTTCTAATCAAAGAATCCCTTCAATATCTCAGGAAAACAGCTTCCAAAGTACCCATATGGAACACCATCGAAAGACAGATTCTGGTGGGTACAGCAGTGTGTCCCTGTTGTCCCAGCTACTTGGGAGGCTAATGCAAAAGATCACTTGAGCCAGCAATTCAAGGCCAGCTTGGGCAACATAGCAAGTTCTTTTTTCTAAGGAAAAAAAAAAAAAAGCAAATTAAAAAAAAAAGATAAAGATGCTAATCTTTAGATTAAAAATTGTATGAAATGTTGTTACCTTGAAGAAAACTAAATATTGACTGCTGATTATGCTTGGATATACTCTTTAGTTGCTTCCATTTCTCATAATAATCCTTCCTGTACCCCCATCAACACATTTCAAACTTTAGTTTTTGAGACAGTCTCACTTTGTTGCCCTCAGTAGAGTACCATGGGGTCATAGCTCACAGCAACTTCAAACTCTTGGGCTCAGCCTCCTGAGTAGCTGGGACTATAGGCTGAACCACCCCAACACCTGGCTATATTTAGAGATGGGGTCTTGCTCTGGCTCATACTGGTCTCGAGTATGAGCTCAGGCAATCCACCTGCCTGAGCCTCCCAGAGTGCTAGGATTATAGGTGTGAACCACCGTGCCTGGCCTACATTTCTTTTTGAGACAGAGTCTCACTTTGTCACTTTGTCACCCTTGATAGAGTGCAGTCATGTCACAGTTCACAGCAGCTTCTAACTCTTGGGCTTAAATGATTCTCTTGCCTCAGACTCCCAAGTAGCTGGGACTATAGGCGCCTACTATAACGCCTGGCTATTTTTTTGTTGTAGTTGTCATTGTTGTTTAGCAGGCCTGAGCTAGGTTCGAACCTGCCTGCTTTGGTGTACATGGCCGGTGCCCTACCCACTGAGCTATGGGCGCCGCTCCCAGCCTACATTTCAAACTTTAAATTGTAGCTGCTCTTACAAGGTTGGGAAGGAAGCAGAGAGAGCATATGCAATGTACTTTATTTAATATAATCTCTAGTTTACTAATGTTACTAACAAAGAGCCACTTTAAACTGTGATCTTATTTCTCAAGAACCCCCTTGAACACTTAATAAAACTAAAGTTCTATCATACTAATAGGATATTTTCACATAGAAATGTGATTTTAGTAGTTAGAGAATTAGCGAAAAAAAAAATGCTCTGAAAGAAAAACAAGATTAGAGTAATAACATTAATCTATGAGTTAATTTGTTTTGTTTTCTTTTGTTTTTATTTAAGACAGGGTCTCATCCTATTGTCCAAACTAGAATACAGTGGTATAATGACAGTTCACTGTAGCCTTGAACTTCTGGGCTCAAGTTGTCCTCCTGTCTTAGCCTCTCAAGTAGCTGAGATACAGGTGTGCACTAGCACTTCTGACTAATTTTTGTATTTCTTGTAGAGACAAGGTCTCAACTATGTTGCCTGGGCTAGGTGAACTTCTGGACTCAAGTGATCCTCTTGCCTCAGCCTCCTAAAATGCTAGGATTATAGGCCTGAGCCACTACGCCCAGCCTAATTTGAACAATATATTGTGATGGTTATACATTATTTCACAAGACCCACATAGTTTACCTTTATTAAATATTTCTTGATGTCATCATATTTCTCCACAGAGAAGGCGCCAACATGCTGGGGAATGAACTCCAAACTCTCTAGTGTCTGAGTCTGTGAACGACTCAATATTTCTGGGCTATAAAACAGAAAGGAAAGCCTATTATATATTTCATAACAAGAAAGCAAAATATGATAAATGTGCACATGAAATAGTCATCAACTAAGGATGAAGTAGAGCATCCATCACAGTGTTCATCCCAGAGAAGTCACAAATGGCCCCAATATTAGGTACCAGTTTAGGTAACATTTGTTCACAATAGCATTTAACATATTGTTATACCAGCTACAATGAATTAATGAAGATTTTGCTCTAATCTAAACCATAGTGTTAGGAAATACTATGACATTAGATTGAAGAGAAAACTAGCGATAGACTTGTTAGTGACAAGAGAGAAGAGGGGAGAGAGCTAAGGTAAAAGAAAAATCACAGGGCAAAAGAAGAAATAAAAATGAGGGTAAGAAGGGAGATAATGAGGACACTTCAATAGGAGGCTAGGTCAGCATATAACGGGTAAAAAGAAGCTCTGGATAAACAGGCTAAGATAAGATAAAACACATACTAGTAATCAACAGAAATTTTTGGCAATAGTATTCAATTGTTATATCATAACCAGTTAGAAAAAAACAGTGATCATTATTATTACATAATTTCATATAAACAAATGAAATCTTTGTGTAGCAACAGGGTTTTATATACAAGTTCATTCATTATCACTTCTTAGAAACACCTAACAACAGTTAATCAAGGTTAACTGGAAGGCTAATGTCTACACGAATAGGTTGCATCAATGAAGGCAGACCAGCTATTAATATAACATACACCAGGGCTAGGCCATGGCTTTAAGCAACTCTGGGAGTTTCTATTTCTTCTACTGATAGTAAGAGTAACAACCATTAACTTCAGGAATAAAACACTATAATCAATTCCAATTTATACAAAATACAAAAAAAAAATTCTTCTACATTTAATTTCTTAAACCACACACATGCAGAAACAGCTAAAAAGAAAACATATACTATGGTTTACTTTAAATACATTTTGGGCAGTATTAGATTAGACAGAATCTACATTCATCTCTCCAGAACACAGTAACAAGTAGTATTTGTTAGACTTGACTGTAAGACATTTAAAGTTCCTGAAATGTTTTTCAATTTCTAGAGTTTATTTTCTATATAATTATGTTTTACTTTTGTATATAAAACATTATTTGAAATTTAGTAATTTTTTCAAAAATTTTGGTTTAATTTTTAAGGAAACTAGAACATTTAATTCAGAACAAACATTTATGTTCTGAATAAATGGATAGCTACTGAATTTTCTTTCTTCAGTTCCTAAGTATAAGAAAGCAACTGACAGGTATAAATAAACATCAACACAAAACTGACTTTAAAAATCAAGTGTATGTAGTTATACCCACAGATCAAAGTAAGCTCTTTGATATTTTAACAATAAAGCCACAGCTCAAACCATTAGTTAGAATTAAACTCAAGAAACTTACAGTTAATTAAGAAGTTTTGCTACAGGGATTAATGTTAAGCAATACTTATGGGAATTCTTGACAAAGTTAAAGAATAAGGAAATGAGAAGGCAGATGGAGAGAAGAAAAGGAAAGGTGAAAAAGGGAGAAATTTTTTTAAAGGAGAAAAAGAAAAATGAAAAAGTCTATCTGCAACTTTTCTTTTAGCCTTTCAAAAATGTTGTACCACTTCCTTCTGGCCTCTAACATTTCTGATGAGAAATACGCAGTCATTTGAATTTCTGATTCCTTATAGGTAATGCAGCATTTTTCCCTTGCTGCTTTCAAAAGCTTTTTCTTTGAATTTAAATGCAATGTGTCAATACGTAGATATCTGTTTTTTCCAGGTTAGGGTTTGTTCAACTTGAATCTATAAGTTTGTATCTTTTACTAAACTTGAGAATTTTTCAACCACTATTTATTAAAAAATTTTTTTCCTCTCCCCACTCCTTGTTCTGTCTCTTCTGGAATTCTAAGGACACAAATTTAGACCCACTGTGTGCACTTTTTCTTTTCATAGTTTTTTCTCTCTGTTGTTCTGACCAGATAATTTGTGCTGATTTATTTTCAAGTTCACTGACTCCATAGCCAGCTCTATTTCGCTACTGAATCCATAAAATGAGTTATTTTGGTTGCTGTATTTTTCAACCCAACAATTTTTGTTTGGTTCTTCTTTATATTTTCTATTCTTCTTTTTTTGAGACAGAGCCTCAAGCTGGAGCCCTGGGCAGAGTGCTGTAGCATCACAGCTCACCGCAATCTCCAACTCCTGGGCTCAAGCAAGTCTCCTGCCTCAGCCTCCCAAGTAGCTGGGACTACAGGTGCCCGCCAAAACGCCTGGCTATTTTTTGGTTGCAGCCGTCATTGTTGTTTGGCAGGGCTAGATTCAAACCCGCCAGCTCAGGTGTATGTGGCTAGTGCCTTAGCTGCTTGAACCACAGGTGCTGAGCCTATATTTTCTATTTCTTTTCTTCTTTTTTTTTTTTAAGACAGAGTCTCACTATATGGCCCTTGGTAGAGTGCTGTAGTGTCATGGCTCACAGCGAACTCAAACTCTTAGGCTTAAGGGATTCTCTTGCCTCAGCCTCCCAAATAACTGGGACTACAGACATCCAACCACAACACCAGGCTATTGTTTTTGTTATAGTTGTCATTGTTGTTTGGCAGGCCCTGGCGGGGTTCGAACCCACCAGGCCCGGTGTACATGGCTGGCACCCTAGCTGCTGTATAAGGACTGAGCCTATATTTTTATTTCTTTACTGATACTTTCCTTCTAATCTTTGTTTCAAGAGTGTTTGTGCTTACTCATCTGAGCATTTCTAAAATAGTTGCTTTGAAGTTCTTGTCAGATAACTCCAACATGTGTGTCATCTCATTGCTAACGTCTGTTGACTGGGTTTCCCAAAATTAGTTGAGATTTTCATGGTTCTTTGATTACTGAGTAATTTAGGTTGATATCTTGGACATTTTGCCTACTATATATTACAAGACTCTGAATCCGGTTTATATCCTATGGAGAATGTGGATATGCATAAAAGAGTAAACACAGAAGGCTTGAAACTGTTATTTTATAGGGTTGGCCCTTTGCTAAGTACCTGAGAACTAAGCTAGCTAAAAGTTCCCTATACTATTTTATAGGGTTGGCCCTTTGTTGGTACCTGAGAACTAAGCTAGCTAAAAGTTCCCTATACTGGTATGGAATATACCCTAACTGTATTAACAATGTGATTTATGGTGAACATACATCTTCCTTCTGACACTGGGAAATTTTGGCTACTGCCAGGCACAGGGTATTGCCAGCTTACATGGATTCCTCTGTGTCTAAACAGGTGGAGAAGATTCTGCCTGTGTCGTCTTCTCTTAGGAGTTGGCTGTGTGTCCTTACGTACTGCAGTAATCTTACTTGCCAATACAACTATATGTTGAGTCTTATGAGTCCCTCTTGCAAATCCCTGAATGTCTTAGTGACTTTGGGAGTTCCTGGAACAGCTGATTTTTTTTTCTTTTTTTGAGACAGAGTCTCACTTTGTTCTTTGTTGCCCTTGGTAGAGTGCCATGGTGTCATAGCTCACAGCTACCTCAAACTCTTACGTTCAAGGGATTCTCTTGCCTCAGCCTCCTAAGTAGCTGGGACTACAGGTGCCCGCCATGACACCTGGCTATTTTTAGAGATGAGGTCTCCCTCTGACTCAGGCTGGTCTCAAACCAGTAAGCTCTGGCAATCCACCTGCGTTGGCTTCTCAGAGTGCTGGGATTAGAGGCGTAAGCCACCATGCTTAGCTGTAACAGCTGATATTTTTGTTTCAGTCTTCTGTGGGCTATGGTCCCAAAGTCAGTTCACTTCTCAAAGCCTGTGCAGTCCTAATTGGATCTGTTCTGTGACTAACAATCAGTCTGGAACCAGAAGGACCTATCTATTAGCTTGGTTCTAAAATCTTTGGTATACTAATTAGGATCAAACCCATGCACAGGTCTGGGGTGAGACGAGGCATGCATGAACAACTTCACAGAATTGTTTTCTAGTGTTCTTCTCTCTCCATTACCTCCTAGCATTTTCTGGTTCTCAAGACTTCCCTCTTAGGTCCCCCAGACAGAAATTACCCACTTCTGTGAATGTGTCACATCTGGGCCAAGTGGTGGGAAGACAGAGAGTGAAGCCAAAAGTACACACACCTTGGCCTTGCCTCTTGGACCTGGGGATGCAAGGTTCAAAGGGGGAAGAAGGTTCTACCCTCATAGAGCTTTGGCTCTGCCAGCTTCCTTGTTCACCACTCTATCCCTGCCATCATCATCCCTGCCACAGAAGACTAGGGCATGAGAGAACAAAATAAAAGGAGAGAAAGAAAACTAGTATTATCTTCCACACTGACTTTCAGAAGTCCCTTCCTCATTCCTTGAGCCAGAACCAGAGGGTTTTTTCTGGATCTCTGTCTGCACCACAGAGCTTACTTTGGATTTCAAGTTGCAATGAATTCAGGCTAAGGGATACTGGAGCAAAAACTCCACTAACTACACCAGTGGTTTTGTGGTACTTTGAATTCAGTGTTTTTCCTCAGTCTACTGGTTGATATATATGTGCTTTCCAGAGTTCTCAAATAGCTATGGATATATTCTGTTCAGGTTAACAGTTGAGTTCAACAGAAGATAAAGAAGGTATATTTTAATCTATCTTATCCAAAAGCAGAAGGATAATATTAAATTAAACATAATGAACCTAGAATAGTTGCTGGTTTTAAGGTTCATCTTCCTAACGTGCTCTGCCCTATGCCGGGCTGCCATTCACTCACCTATCTTTGTGTTGGCGCCGATTAGTGGTTAAGGCCACAGCAATATTGTCCCATGCTTTCCAAACTTCCCCTTGGCCTGGGCTCTCACAGCCCAGCTGGCGCCAACATTCATCAAACACTGCTTTCCACTTCTCATCAGCCGGCACTGCCAGGTTTCCCAGCTTCCTGCTAACAAAGTCATGTCAACCTTTGTTAATCACTTCTTTTGTGCAAAATCATTCTGAAGACAAGAAATTTTCTAATATATGACTGGGAATGCTTCTGTGAACAAAGCTGCCTAGACTGATTGGTGATTCTATTTTAAAAAGACTTGAGTGAAAATTTTAAAGAAATGGTTTTACCTAATTAATGTTTATTTTATACTGAAATGTATGGATTGTTAAGGACAAAGCATGTCAGAATTGATTCTGCCTCCTACAGTTCTACAGAACTGATTTTGTTAAAATGATTCCTGTTAAAACAAGGACTTTCTGTACTTATCACATCTCATGAGAATTGTGAAATACATTACATACTGGATTCTAAAAATATTCTGTGTAAGAATAAACATGGTGCAGAAAATACATCAAACTCCCATTAGAACAAAGAATCTGAGGTACAACCAAAATATAAGAATAAAGCTACAAGCAGTGAAGAAAAAAGACATGCCAAAAATGTGAAGGAACATAGACACATGTGTACTTAAATTATACCTTTTCCCCTCACGTATTTATTACAGATTGTACTATTCCATTTGGGGGGGTGTATATAAGATCTTTACTTTTCAAAATCAAGTTTATAGGAGTTCTATTTAAGAATGCTCTTTCAGTCAACTTGGACAAGTGTACCATGAATAGCAGGATGTCATATGTAAGATAACTTTTCTTTTAAACATCTATGCTCTAAGGCTTATAATTTAAACCAAGATTATAGAGTTAGATATCTATAGCAGCGTCAATGGTAATTCAAGGAGGTTATACCTTGTTAAAAAAGACAACTTTCAGAATTTGATTTTGCTTTTAAAATATTAGCCATCTTTAATAAAAGCAAGACAACTCAAAACATTCAATAATTAATCAAGAATTAACACCAGGTACTCACAAAAGTTTAGGTTTGTCTTTATCACTTTCATACAGACTAGGTTTGAAGTAGGTTCCAGTGATTTTTATCCCAGATCCCCATTCTCCACTAAAATAACCTTCAATGTAATCTCCATTTGGCAAAGTCAGTGTTCCCTAGGTAAAGTCAGAGATATAATGTGGAATTAGAAAAAAATACATTTAATTTTAAAAATCAAGAGAAAAGAAGCACTAAGTGGTTAATTGTGTTCTTTTTTTTGCAGTTTTGGCCAAGGCCAGGCTTGAACCTGCCACTCCCTACTCCTTGAGCCACAGGCACCGCCCTAATGGTGTTCTTTTTAATTTGCTGTTTATCAGTCCCCAACTCTTTAAAGAACAAACAGAAAAAAATATGTACACGCATGTCCAAAAAGACTGTATAAAAATAATCCATGAGTAAAAGAAAAAATTCAAGTGTGGTGCCACTCGCCTGTATTCCCAAACTACTGGGGAGGCTGAAGTGGGAGGATTGATTGAGTGTAAGAGTTTGACTCCAACCTGGGCAATTTAATGAGATTCTCTCACTAAAAGAAAAATAAAGAAAAGAAAAAATATCACAAGAAAAATTGGAAAATGTTCTGAGTTTTATAAAATGAACACACAAAATATCAAAATTTATGGGATGATATAAAAGCAGTGCTTATTAGGAAATAAGCTATTAATACCTATCTTAGAAATAAGGAAGATCACAAATCTAAAATTCCACCATACATAACTAGAAATCCAAAGCAAGAAATTAGAAGGAGATAAATTAGAACAGAAATCAATGAAATAGAAAACAAAAAATAGACAAAAATAATGAAACCAAAAGTTACTTCTTTGAAAGACATGCAAAACTGACATTTAACTAGACTAAGCAAGAAAAGAGAGAAGACACATATTAACAAAATCAAGAACTAAGCAGGAGGCTATTAGTACCAACCCTGCTGAATTAAAAAGTTCACAGGGTGCTATTGTTAGAATGTGTGTTCCCTCCGAAATTTGTGTTGAAACTTAATTCCCACTATGGTGGTACTAAGAGGAGGGCTTTCCGGAGAAGTGATTAAGGGTGGAGCTCACATAAATAGATAAGTACCTTAGAAAAGGGATGCAGGGAACTAGCTTAGACCCTTTTGCTCTCTGGCCTGCTGCCATGTTATAGCAGAAAAGATGACTAAGACAGAATGGAATACTAAGAACAGCTTTATGCCAAGAAATTAGACAACTTAGATGAAATACAAAAATTACTAAGAACACATAGATGGACTAAAGAAGAAATATAAAAATCTGAATACATCTATAACAAGAAACTGAGTTAGATATTAAAACAGGCCAGGTGTGGTATTTCACATCTGTAATCCTAGCATTCTAGGAGGCTGAGGTGGGAGAATCCCTTGAGCTCGGGAGTTCCAGACAAGCCTGAGCAAGAATAAGACCCTGTCTCTACTAAAAGTACAAAAGGTAGCTCAGCACTGTAGTCCCAGCTACTTAGGAGACTGAGGCAGGAGGCTGCTTGAGCCCATGAATTTGAGGTTGCTATGAGATAGGCTGATGACATGTGATTCTAGCCTTGGGCAAGAGAGTAAGACTCTGTCTTAAAACAAAAATAAAAACAAACCTCACAAAGTAATGCTCAGGTCCAGATAATTTCATGGGTCAATTCTACCACACATTCAAAGAAGAAATAACAACAAGGCTTCACAAACTCCTTCAGAAAACAGAGGAAAAAGAAATACTTCCTAACTCATTCTAAGAGGCCAATCCTGATGCCAGACTGACAAAAACCTTACAAGAAAACTATGTCTTATCAGGCAATGTTTGCTTAATTTAAAAAAAGAAAAGAAAAAGAACAATAGTCTATTATCTCTTACAGATGCAAAAATTCTCAACAAAATATTAGCATTAAATCCAGCAACATATAAAAAGAATTATACATCATGACCCTGTATGATTTATCCCAAGAAAACAAGGTTGGTTTAACATCAGAAAAGCAAAAACACACTATATTAAAATAAATGAAAAAACACATGATCATCTCTATAGACCAAAAAAAAAAAAAAAAAAAAGCACTGTAACAAAATGATTTTCCACTAAAATAGGAAAAAAAATTATAAAGATATCCACTCTTACTACTTTGCAACATTCTACTGGAGATTCCAGCCAGTGGAATCAGATAAGAAAGAGAAATAAAAGCCTTCCATATTATAAAAAAAGAAGCAAAAAATGCCTGTATTTGCAGGTGACATGATTCTGTGTGTAAAATATCCTAAGAAATTTACCAGAAAACTACTAAAATAAATCAATGTAGTAAGGTTTCATGGTATAAGAACAAAAAACAAAGTCAATTTTTTAAATACAATACCAATGAACAATTCAAAAATAATTTAATAAAATATTAATGCTTAATAATAAATTTAACCAAAGAAATACAAGGACATATACACTGAAACTACCAAACACTGCAGTGTGAAATTAAAGAGGATCTTAAAAAAAACCCGAGGGCCAGGTACAATGGCTCACACTTGTAATCCTAGGACTCTGGGAGGCCAAGCTTGAGCTCAGGAGTTCCAGACCAGCCTGAGCAAGAGCGAGATCCCACGTCTATAAATAGCTGTGTGTTGTGGCAAGTGCCTATAGTCCCAGCTACTTGGGAGGCTGAGGCAAGAGGATCATTTGAGCCCAAGAGTTCAAGGTTGCTGTGAGCTATGAGGCCAGAGTACTCTACTGAGGGCAACATAGTGAGACTCTGTCTCAAAAATAAATAAATGAATACAAATTAAAATTTAAAAAGCCAAGATGTTCTGTGTTCATGAATTGGAAGATTCAGTATTATCAAAATAGGAATCTTCCCAAAACTGATTTATAGATTCATTCCAGTCTCTATTAAAATTGCAGCAGACTTTATAGCAGAATGTGACAAGCCAGTCCTAAAATTTATATGGCAAATGGATAACCAAAACAATTCTGAATAAGAACAAATTTGGACTTAATTTCTTGATTTCACAACTTACTGTAAGTCTATAATAATCAAGATAGTGTGGTATTAGCAAAAGGAGAGGTATGTTGATCAATGGAATATAATTGAGAGACCAAAAATAAAACCAATTTTTATTTTTCATTAATTATATATATATATATTTTTTGAGACGGAGCCTCAAGCTATCCCCCTGGATAGAGTGCCATGGCATCACAGCTCAGCAACCTCCAACTCCTGGGCTCAAGCGAGTCTCCTGCCTCCGCCTCCCAAGTAACTGGGACCACAGGCGCCCGCCACAACGCCCGGCCATTTTTTGGTTACAGCCATCATTGTTTGGCGGCCCGGGCTGGGGATTCGAACCCGCCACCTTAGGTGTATGTGGCCGGCGCCTTAGCCGATTGAGCCACAGGCGCTGAGCCGAAGAACTACATCTTAATATTGAAGTTCCTGATTGGTAGCTCTCCACTTTCTTGTTGAGGTGATATGGCTTAAAACCCTCCAGAGCTCTTGGCTACTCCCTAAAATGAGGGCCTGTTCCTCAGCCCTTCACATGCCAGCTCCTGCCCACTTCAGCAGCCACATTCTAGCACACCACCTTGTACCAGTCTTTCAATTAAAATGGGTTTAAGATTCAATGAATAAAAAGGAGTTATGTGTTCATATAAGTGAAAATCCCAGGGGAAGAACATAGGTACAGCTACACGCAGGGGCCTAAGACACGTCGCTGGGTTCTGTTTCCAGCTCAGGACCCTGCCCTGCTTTGTTGGCTCCCTTCTCAAGCTAGTTCTCATCTGCCAGGCAAGCTGGCCGTCTTCTCCGCCATCTCTGCAGGAACAAGCATTCTCTCCCCCACTTGCCAAGGTTCCTGCAGAAGTCCTGGACCTGATGGACATTCTCAACCAGTCACTGTGGGGAAGGGAGGAGGATGGGAAGTGGAAGTTTGGGTTAACTCACAAACTGGGGAAGAGGTCAGCCCCACCCAAACCGCATGTGCTGAGAATGGAGAAGTTATGGGTCCCAGGGGAAAGTGAAGGGCGACCGCCTGCTGGGCCGGCTGAAACAACAGATGTCCACGGGCGCTTCTCAGCAAACCCAGCAATCTCATTCCTCCCCGTCCTGGCTGCTCTTTTCCCTCTACCTTAAATGCTTTTCCACACTTACCCTTCTGACAACTACCCATGTTTGCAGTCTTAAAAACCTGGACCCATGTTACCTCCTCTCTGTCACCTTCTTTGCTTGTCCAAAGATTACTCTATCCTCTGAAGCATTTCTGTGTGCTGTTTTTCTTTCTTTCTTTTTTATTTTCTTGATACAGAGTCTCACTCTGGTGCCTGAGTAGGGTACTCTGGTGTCATAGCTCACAGCAACCTCAAGCTCTTGGGCTCATGGGATCCTCTTGCCTCAGTTTTTCTATTTTTAGTAGAGATGGGATCTCATTCTTGCTCAGGCTGGTCTCAAAGTCCTGAGCTCAAGCAATGCACCTTGGCCTCTCAGAGTGCTAGGAGTACAGGTGTGAGCCACTTCACTGAGCTATCTTTTTATTTCTATTATTATTGGAGTGGATTGGAATTTAAAAAAAAAAAACAATTAATTGCAATTCTACAAGCCACATATGTTCACTGTAAAAAGAAAAACCATAGAATAAAGTCACTCACAGAGGGACCTGTGGCCCGGGGCCCTGCACCTAATTATGCATTTTTGTTACCAGTCCTCAATGAGGTAAGTACAGAATTAAAAATCTAATGGTAAACAATTCAGGCTTGCATTGCCAAATGTCTTTTACAATTTCATTTTACTAGTAACTGATCTTTGTTGGATTTTACAGAAGCATCTTTCCACATCAGGCTGCAAGAACCGTTCCTTCTCTATAGTTTGAGAGTCACTGCAGTGGAGAACTGTTCAAAGTAAAATACAAAAGCCTCCTTCCCACCTAAACTACATTCTCCAGTCCTTTCACCAAAACTATCTCATTACTGTCCCTGAGATGAAAGCATAGCTAGCCTTCCTGATAGAAACATATCTCTATGTAATATACGTGTGATTTTAAAGGTATCTCACTATATATATTGTGCTTAAATTTCCTTTTGTTTACTTAATATAGCTCAGAGATACTTTTAACTTTTTAATTTAAGAGACAGAGTCTCACTTTGTCACCCTCGACAGAGTGCTGTGGTGTCACAGCTCACAGCAACCTCAAACTCTTGGGCTTGAGCAGTTCTCTTGCGTCAGCCTCCCAGGTAGCTGGGACCACAGGTGCCTGCCACAACACTTGACTATTTTTCGAGATGAGGTCTCACTGTTGCTCAGGCTGGTCTCAAACCTGTGAACTCAGGCAATCCACCCACCTTGGCCTCCCAGAGTGCTAGGATTACAGGCATGAGCCATCACGCCCTTCCCAGCCAAAGTGATTTTAATCTCTCATATTTGTTATTGTCTGCAAACTCCTTGAAGGCAGAATCTGTCTTGTTTATCACTATATCCCCAATGCCTACAGTAAAGCCTGGTATTTAGTTGTCAATTAATAAATCAGAGTTTATGGGCAGCACCTGTGGCTCAGTGAGTAGGGCACCAGCCCCATATACCAAGGATGGAAGCCCTGGCCCCCGCCAAACTGCAACGAAAATATAGCCAGGCGTTGTGGCAAGCGCCTGTAGTCCCAGCTACTCAAGAGGCTGAGGCAGGAGAATCACCTAAGCCCAAGAGCTGGAGGTTGCTGTGAGCTGTGATGCCACAGCACTCTACCAAGGGCAACAAAGTGAGACTCTGTCTCTAAAAATAAATAAATCAGAGTTTAAAGATGAATGGATAAATAAATGAATGAGTACGAACTGTTCATGGCTGGCAGACCAAAAGGCACTAACCATTAGAAAACATCAAGTGGCTAATTTGCATTTCCAAGGACTAGAAGGGGATAAAGGAATTTCTACAACCATTTTACCTGACAATAATCTATTGTGGTAGGAGTTATTAATATTTTATTGGTGAGAAAGCTCAGCTTAAATAATTGCCCACATTTGTAGTACTTCAAGCAAATTAAGTACAGCCATGCCCCTCATAGATGACTTGACTTAAATGACATTCTGTACTTGTGAACAGGCTTCTCTGCCTCCCCATAAAGATAATTTATAATTAAAAACCTAATAACTTCAGAACTAGTTTCTCCCATGCATGTAAGCAAAAAGGCTTAAGCAGGTCACTGGTGCATCTTTATACTAACGGATAGTCTCATAGATGTAATAGAGAAGCTGCTGATAAAAGTCCAAGAACAGGGAGAATCAGAAGCTCCAGAGCCAAGAAAGTTTAAGATAAAAAATTAGCTGAAGGCTTTCATTTTACTGAAGCAGGATTTGGGGAGCATGATCCTAACATTGAGCAGTTTACCAAGATTTGCAGTGCAGTTAACAAGAACATCAGCCATTTATAATGAACAAAAGAAAATGCCTGAGCAAACAACTGACTTCAGTTGAAAGCTCCCCCCGTCCAGCAACAGAATCAAATCCTGATTCTCCAGCACCTACTCCATCCCCTTCAGCCCCATGTCTATAATCTTCTGATCAATATCAGCCTGCCTTTCTCCCTCAAAACTGCCCCTTCCAGTAAGCAAGACGTCGATGCAACATTAGGTGAGTGTTAACCTTTAAGCAAGACGTCGATGCAACATTAGGTGAGTGTTAACCTTTAATATTCTTTTTTGATGTTTCTCTTATCTAAACTTTTTTTCTTTTTTTTTTTTTGAGACAGTCTCAAGCTGTTGCCCTGGATAGAGTGCTGTGCCATCATAGCTCACAGTAACCTCCAACTCTTGGGCTCAAGCGATCCTCTTGCCTCAGTTTTTCTATTTTTAGTAGAGACCGGGTCTCGCTTTTGCTCAGGCTGGTCTGGAACCTGTGAGCTCAAGCTATCCACCTGCCTCAGCCTCCCAGAGTGTTGGGATTACAGGCGTGAGCCACCACGCCCAGCCCTATCTATCATGTTCTGTTTGTTTGAAGTAAAAGAAAGAGCACAATAGTGTCTGTAACTTATTATTACAATACAGAGTTATTATTATTACAGTATTATGCTGTGTTATTACCACATATAAGCCATTATAGTATTGTTGTTATTATTATTACCATATATGTGTTGTTCATTAGGGGTCCGGGTTACTTACAACTCCGATCTAAAGTATTTCTCAGGAACATATCTCGTCCTTACCCAGGGACCACACACAATTTGCTTAAAGTCACATAGCTTTTTTTTTTTTGAGACAGAGTCTCACTGTACCCTCCTCAGTAGAGTGCCATGGCATCACAACTCTCAAGCTCAAACTCTTGGGCTTAATAGATTCTCTTGCCTCAGCCTCTCAAGTAGCTGGGACTACAAGCACCTGCCACAATGCCCAGGTGTTTTTTTGTTGTTGTTGCAGTTGTCATTGTTGTTTTGCTGGCCTGGGGCCAGATTCAAACCGCCAGCCTGGGTGTGTGTGGCTGGCACCCTACCTACTGAGCTACAGGCCCCGCCCATCTTAGATATTTTCGTCCTTGTCATATGTAAGTTTCCCCCGGCTTAGGCCTGTGGCCCCATCTGATAGCATAACAGTTATGATTAATATGGCTTAACTGACTTTACAGTGCTATTGAGCAAAGATACTACTTGTTTACCCTTATTTGCAGAAACCCTAAGGTCGCTGTCTGTTTTCTAGGGCTGCTGTAACAAACCACAATAAACATGATGGCTTAAAATGCACAGGTATTCTCTTACAGGTCTGGATGTCGAAAGTCCTAAATCGATTTCACGAAGCTGAAGCCAAGATATCAGCAGGGCTAGACTGCTGGTGATGTGGTCTGTTTAGTCTTGTTGACAAACAAATTACTCTTGAATTGCTGAGTTAGACTAGTTGGTTCTGATATTAAATGCCATGAAGAACAAATCTATATGAGGACAGACTTGACTGGGTTTTTGCCATCAGCCAATATTTATCTATTATTTGCAATTGCCTCTTTGGACCTTAGTTTCCTTGTGTTTGGGGGTAAAAAGAGAGAGATTGGACTAGATAATACTAACTTTAACCTAGGCCAGATTTTGTGGCTCATAACCTGCTTTGGGTAGCCAAGACAGGATTGCTCAAGCCAGGAGTCTGAGGTTACAGTGAACTGTGATTGAGTCACTGTACTCCAGCCTAGATGACAGAGCAAGACCCTGTCTCTAAAAAAGCAAAAGAGGCTCGGCGCCTGTGGCTCAATCGGCTAAGGCGCCAGCCACCTACACCTAAGGTGGCAGGTTCAAATCCCCAGCCCGGGCCCACCAAACAACAATGATGGCTGCAACCAAGAAATGGCCGGGTGTTGTGGCGGGCGCCTGTGGTCCCAGCTACTTGGGAGGCAGAGGCAGGAGACTCGCTTGAGCCCAGGAGTTGGAGGTTGCTATGAGCTGTGATGCCATGGC
>CAUYQV010077418.1:0-25695 GCA_963574575.1 Galagoides demidoff
CATTCTTGAGATACTTTGCTAAGAAGAACATTTTCTAATTCTATCCATGTAAACATGAAGGAGGTAAAGTCTCCATCTTTCTTTAGGGCTGCATAATATTCCATGGTGTACATATACCACAATTTATTGATCCATTCATGGGTCGATGGGCACTTAGGCTTCTTCCATGACCTAGCAATTACGAATTGGACTGCAAGAAACATTCTGATACAAATATCTTTGTTGTAATGTGATTTTTGGTCTTCTGGATATATACCTAATAAAGGAATTGTAGGATCAAATGGCAGGTCTATTTTTAGTTCTCTCAGTGTTCTCCAGATGTCTTTCCAAAGGAACGAATTAATAATTCTTTACTATCACAAAACATTTAGTCACTGTTCAATTTCTCCCAACTGGCATATAGAAGTTTTCTACGTTTGTCTAAATCAGGATCCAGATAAAATTTATAAATTAAAAGTGGCTGATATACATATGTCTCTCAATTTTAAAGTCTCTCCCACTCATATTTTTTCATTATTGCAGTTTATCTGTTACTTTGTACTGTGGTCTTAATTAGTTCCCACCTATTGGATAAAATGTAGAGGTACGGCACAATTCCTGGGTAAAGCATTCAACTATAACTCAGACTTTAGACTTTACAAATGCAAATAATGTAACCTAATCATAAGACATGGCATCTTATCACAAGACAAGCAGTGGGTTAAGAATATTTCATCAGGCTTCATTATGGTCTGAATATTCTACTCATTAGGCAACTTTCTGATTCAGTTTCCCAGATATTTCAGTGGCAGGAGAGGAGAGTTTGGATGACAGACAGTATTTCTAGTTTTGAGGAGTGGTATCATTCTCCTGAGTGATGAAATTGTATTCTTGTTTTAGAATGCTTTAGTGATTTAGGTAAAAGTTGACTTGTCACTGAATTTCTGGGCTTTATTCACATGTGTAAGAAGAGACATATGGGTTTGAGACACTAGGGACTCATTGCATTTGGTTACTTGTGATGTTCTTAGACACCCACCCCTTTATGTCTGTGGTAGGTTTATGGAAATTCTACCCTCTTCCAGTATTTACTGTCTTTGTCATGGGACTGTGTACCTCCTAGGAAGAGGTGGAAGAGGTGGTCTATTTTGTCTTAACCTTGGATTTGGACTTGTCTTGCAACTCATTTTGGGGACCATAATTTATTTGAAGTGACAGTAAGCCAGTTCCTTTCCATTGTTACTCTTGGAACTCAAACACTACCCTAAGAATAAGTCCAGAATTTCCTCCTATAAAGGAGCAGTGCTGTCTTCCCAAGCAAGGTTCTGCTAAATCACCCTTCCTGCAGCCAGCCTTCCAGGGTAGAATGCCATGGTATTATAGCTCATAGTAATCTCAAACTTTTGGGTTTGAGCAATTCTCTTGCCTTAGCCTCCCAAGTGGCTGGGACTACAAGCATGTGCATCACCATGCCCAGCTAGTTTTTCCATTTTTAGCAGAGCTGGGGTCTTTCTCTTGCTCAGGCTGGTCTCAAAAACTTGAATTCAACGGATCTACCCACCTCGTCTTCTCAGAGTGCTAGGAGGGGCAAGCCCCTGAGCCCAGCCATATGTTTAGTTTTACAAGAAACTACCAAACACTCTCCTGCAATGGCTGCACTGTTTAGTATTCCCACCAGAAATGAATGAAGTTTCTGTTGCTCCATATCCTTGCTGGCATTTCATATTGTCAGTTTTCTGGATCTTGGCAATTCTAGTAGGTGTATAGGGGTATATTATTATTATTTTAACTTTCATTTCCCTGAGGGCCTATGTTGTGGAGCAATTTTTATATGCCTAATTGCCACCTGCATATCTTCTTCGGTGACATGTCTATTAAGGTCTTTGACACATTTCTTATTGAGTAGTTCACATTTTTATTGCTGCATTTTAAGAGTTCTTTGTACATTTTAGATAACAGTCCTATCTACATAGGATATAACGTTTAAAAATATTTTCTCTCAGTTTGTTGTTTTTCATTTTCTTGACAAACACCTCTTGGGATGTGAGTTTAAGAATGATACCAAACTAAGACAAAATATCCATGTTACAGCATATTTTTTCATACACTAACATATTTTAATAAGAGCATAATATACAATTTGCATATATATTGATAGAACTATTTATGAGAGGTTTTTTTTATAGTGAGAAAATTATATTGTCTTAGAGACCAAATCTCTTCAGGGGCCAGTACTGTGGTTCTTACTTTTGATCACTATTGGGTGTAAAATTCTCACAATATCAAGTTGCCTTTTGGGAAATCTGGTAATAGGAAACTATATCATTGAAACTGATGCAAGCTATGTTTAAGAGAAGTTTAGTGTATCTCTTTTAGTTTAGGAGTTCCTAAACAGTAAACTGTAATCTACTGTAGATAGTGAAATTTAATTTGTGGATTTGTAAGTGTCTTTCTGTAGCTACACCTCACATGCATCTCTGTACCTTACACTGGATTACTAGGCCTGGAAGCCAGAGGAGCAAAGTCTTGCAGTAGTGCCCTTTCTCTTAAGTCATGGCACCTGTACTCTGTATCTTCCCTCAACTGGTTGAATCCCAAGCATTCAGGAAAATGAAAACTTCTTTCCTCCCAACACAAGAAAAGCCCATTCATCTTTTAAGGTTTAATCACTAATGTTATACTTTTCTAAGGTTTTCTCAGGCCCCTTCTCGAAGGAAGCCATGGAAAAGTACAAAATTAATGACCTCCCAGAGCAAGGCACAGTGAGTTAAGGACACGCTGGCAGAAAAGCAAGACTGGCTGCAATAAAAGCTTTTCCTGTTCCTAAAGCAAACCATTAGCCAAAATCATAATACAATCAGCCTACATGGTGAAAGGAATATGCAAATCAGCCTCCAGATGATATCACATTTAGGAGGAAGAAGCAGAAGCTAATGTACTCTTGAGATTACGCTGAATGATATGAAAATTTAATAAGAAAAGTATGTACCCAGTTTAACGGAAATTCAAACAAAATGTTACTGATTATCGCTCACTTGAATAGTATAAAAGCTTGCTGCAAACAGGAGAGGATGAGCTCATACCCAGAAGGTGGTCTCCACCGAACCCTGCTGTGTCTTTTTCAAAGAATCCTCACCTGCAGACACCCATACCCGGCAACAGGCGCCCAACTTGGGGCTGGAAGAACCCCAGGACCCCCAACCATGGGATTCCGGAGTCGTGAGTACGTGCTCCATCTGTGGTTGAAGAGTCAGGGTAAATGTTGTGATTCACTAGGCTTATTCAAGGATCCAATATGGGAAATACTCAGTTTAAGGATAAGGACCAGTATATAACCACTTTTATGAAAATAATTAAGGAAAGAGGATTTTTGGTTACTTCAGACAATTGCCAGAATTTTATAATATGTTGAACACTGTTGCCCTTGGTTCCCTGACTGTGGTTGGGATACAGTAGGCAGGTAGGTGAGTGAGAGACTGAAGGAAGCTGGTCCTGAGGAATTTCCTATTTCTGATTTTACCCTTTGGAATGTTGTATGTCTTTGTTTTACTCTTCCTTTCAAGGAACTATTGTAGACTCTAAAGTAGGCATCCTCAAACTACAGCCCACGGGCCACATGCTGCCCACCTAGGACATTATCCGGCCCACCAGGTGTTTTTGCCACAGCTGCCTGTCCTGCTTAGCAGTCCACTCGTCCCTGGTCACAGTCCAGCCCTCCAGCGGTCTGAGGGACAGTGAAATAGCCCCCTGTTTAAAAAGTTTGAGGACCCCTACCCTAAAGGCACTTAGACAGATCAGGAAATACCCACTGAATGAGATCCAGAGCAGGCTAAAGGTAGGAGCTCAGAGGACCCTCTTGCAATCCTTCGTGGGGAATTAATTTTGCCACATCCACCAGTGAATCCCTTTTATGATTCCCTGCTGAGGACTAAAACAAAAAGAATACTCTCGCCCTTGCAACAAATCATAGCTCAGGCTTCTGAACAGGGCGAGGAGCTGCCACCTGAAGTCCTTCTTAACTTTTCTATTATTGAGGACCGCACACCGGGGCAAGCAGGACAAGAGTTTCGGCGCCACATTCCGTTTGAAATACAAATATTGGAGGAACCAAAGCAAGCTGTGGCCTTGTATGGAACCCAGTCCGCTTATGTACTATCTTTGCTTGAGAATGCGTCAAGAAGTCTCCTTCCGCCCACTGACTGGTGGTCCCTAATGCGCACATCTTTAAGTGGTTTAAAGGATTATGCCCTATGGAGAATACATTACAACGCTTACGGCATAGAGCAGCACAGGAGAAATCAGAATCAGAATCCTCCTATTCCTGTCTCTGCTGCCCAGCTTACCAATAACCACCCTTATGAAGCATTCCAAAATCAGCTAGATTATTCCCCAGAAGCCTATAGGCAGATAGACCCTTTGGCTTTGAGAGCTTGGAAACAATTACCAGGTAAAGGTGAAAATAAGGAAGCATTCGCCAAGATTATGCAAAGGCCATCTGAACCCTTTTCACCTTTATAGATTGACTGTGTACGGCCATTGATAGAGTTGTTAATAACCAGGAGGCAAGTGAACTACTTATGAAAAGTTTAGCTTGGGATAATTGTAACAAGGATCGTAAAACTTTGCTGGAACTCTAGAATGTGACACTGCATCCAGTGAAGATATGGTTCGTGCTTGTCAGGACGTGGGAAACATTACGAATTTTGTGCTCAATAATCTGAATCAGCAGATAAGACAAAAAAAAAAAAAAAAAAAAAGAGCTGCTTTTCATGTAGCAAGCCTGGACATTTAGAAAGGGATTGAAAACAGCAGGATAAGCCTAGGCAAACCTCTAAGCCAGCTAAAAGCATTCCTTCACAACCTTGTCCTCCATGTGCCAAAGGCTATCAATGGGCTTCCGAGTGCTGATCTGAGCGGCATAAAAATGGCACTTCAATTCAGGGAAACTCCAAGGTGGCCCAGACCCGGGGTCAGACAATAATAGGGGCCATCCTGGAGAGCCACAAACTGCTCCCCGTAAGCCTGTTTGGGAGCTCAAGCATGCAACCCCAGGGAGCGCCAGACTTGACTGTTTTTCGCCAGGTCACTATTAGTGCCTCATGATTGGCCAATACTTATTCCAACTGGAGTTCAGGGACCCTTGCCTAAGGGGTGTTTCGGCCTGTTGATGGGAAAGAGCAGTTCTTCAAAACAAAGTCTTTTTGTCCTCCCTGGAGTCATAGACAATGGCTCCTTGGGAGAAATTTTTATTCTTGCTTGGGTTTTAATGCTTCCTGTTCAAGCACATCAGGGACAGCGAATTGCAGTTATTATTGCCTTATTTTTCAGGTAAATCAGCTTTGTGTGTCTGAAGATCAAGTAAGTTGGGAAGTACTGGGGCCTACCTGATGAAAGAAGTTAAGGAGAGCTGACCTGATTGTGAAATAATAATTAATGGAAAAACTTTTCGAGGGTTATTAGACACTGGAGCAGACAAGTCTGTACTAGGGCAGAAACACTGGCCTGCCCCTTGGCCATTTCAACAAGGAGAATTCCCCTTAAGTGGCATAGGAAGAACTGAGTATCCTTGGTTACAATAGAAAGATAAGGAGGAACATTCATGATATTTCCAGCCTTATGTATTGTCAAAAATCGAAATTAACTTATGGGGAAGAAATGTCATGAAGGATATGGGGTTGATTCTTACTCCTGAGAGCATTATGACAAAAATGGGATGGACTCCTGGCTTAGGTCCTGGCAAAAACCTGCAGGGGAATCCTGAGCCATTGATTGTGCATCCAGAGGATAACCACCAAGGCCTGGGTTTTTCCTAGCGGCCAGTGCCATGAGTGACAAAATGATAGCAAACCCCATTAAGTGGAAAACCGAGGTACCTATGTGGATGGAGCACTGGCCACTTCCTACAGAAAAACTGTTAGCTCTTCATTAGCTAGTGCAAGAACAATTATCTTTAAAACACATAAAACCTACTAATAGCCCTTGGAATTCACCTATTTTTGTCATAGAAAAGAATTTGGGTAAATAGAGACTTCTGCATGTCTTTCGAGCCATTGACATGGTTATGTACCCTATGGGCACCTTACAACCTGACAAGCCCTCTCCATTTATGATCCCTGAGGGCTGGCCACTTAATTGCAGTGGATTTGAAAGATTGCTTTTTTATAATACCTTTGCAGGAACAAGATCAAGAGAAGTTTGCCTTTTCTTTGCCTACTGAATCTATGCAGCTTTATCGATGGAATGCACTCCCGCAGGGTGTGGCTACCTACCTTGTGTCTGAAGTTCGTGGACAAAGCCATTCAACCAGTTTGAGCAAAATGGCCTGCTACCATAATATTTCATTATATGGATGACCTGTTATTATCATGTGACACTCAGGAATCCTTAGAATTATTCATGATAAATTTATTGAAATGCTGGCCTTGTTTTTGTTCCTGACAAAGTTCGGACAACACCTCCATTTAATGACTTAGGTAAAATTATCAGTGAAAAATTTGTGAAAGTTAACATTGTTAAACGTGACTATGAGTCTATAAAAACCCTGAATGATTTCCAGAAATTACTTGGGGACATAAATGGGATTCATCCCTTGGTTGGTATTCCCAATATAGCACTACAACCCCTTTTTGGTCTCTTGCGTGGCAATTTGGACTTATCATCACAAAGAATAATTCATTTACCCTTAAAAAAAGACTTGGAAAGGGCAGCACCTGTGGCTCAAGGAGTAGGGCGGTGGGCCCCATATATTGGAGGTAGCAGGTTCAAACCTGGCCCCAGCCAAAAACTGCAAAAAAACAAAAACAAACAAACAAACAAAAACAACAATAATTGGATAAGTTATTTGATTTAAGTAAAAATAGATATTTAATAAGATGGGATCATACTAAATCACTCCAAGCTATTGTACGAGATAAGGGCATCCTTGAGTAGATTTTTCTCTCCCACCAACCCCCCAAATTGCTACTCATGTACCCTTCTCAGGTGGCTAACGTAATGCATAAAATTCTTCTCAGATGGATATAGTTATTGGGAGAACATCCTGTAGTGCTATACCAACCCTATACTAAAGAGCAAATACAACTATTAATCCAGGGAAGTGAGGATTGAGAGATCTTATTAGAATGCTATTCTAATTTTATTAACAACCATCATCCTAAGATTCCATTCTTTAAGGTAATGGAAGGAAGAGCCTGGACATTTTCAGACCTAATAAAGTATAATCCCATACCCAAGGCACGAACAATTCCTACACATGGAACCTTTAAAGGAGAGGTAGGGTTTTACACACCTCCAGAGAAACTTAAGGTGTGACAAGCCCCTTATTCATCAGCACAAAAGGCAGAAATAGCTGCTTTACTTATAGTTTGTACTAATTTTCCTTTTCAACCTCTTAATATTTTAACAGTGTATACTCTGCATATGTGTTACAACATATTGCCACACTGCTAAGGAGGAACTTGTTGTACTTTTTACTCTGTTTTCAACTTACTTTCCAAGGGCAGTGAGCCCATTTTTGTCACACATACTTGTTGCTATACTAAAATACCTTACTTTCCTTTTTTGGGTAATAATTATATTGATCTTGCCTTACAGCCTTCAAGTCTTTTTGCTTTGATAGAGACTCAGGAAAGTCATCGGTGATAGAATCAGGTGTATCTGCCCAAATAAACTTGCCCTGTGCAGGCAGGGTCAGGTTCATGGCCTGCCCAGGAAGGGTCAGACTCATGTCTCTCCTAGGAAATAGGAATGCCACCAATTGCCTCCCTCCCTGACCCTTTAAATCCCATCCGCCATAACCCACTTGTGGAATTCCTTTCTTGATTTCACCCCATCTTCATCTAGGTGGATATAAAGACCACATTATGAGATTCTGTTTTCCTTTGTTTTGTGCCTTGGAACAATCTTTTTTCTTGGGTCCAGAACCTTTCATATGGTATTATGACTCCCTGCGGAAAAGCCCCTTTGGGAGGCTGAAAATAGACCCCACTGAACTTAACCAAATGGACCCTTATTCCTGTGAGACGAAGAGAAACGGGGCACTCTCTGACTCTGCCTAACGTTCATCCACTTCATACTGAGGTGAGCCCTTACCTAAAAACTTTTTCTTCACTTGTTTCCTCTTCCGGTTCTTACTGTACTTACTGTCCTCTCTGCCCCCCTCTTTTCACGCTCTTGTGTATTTGTATATGCTGTCTTGGCTTTTACCCTCCTGACTGGTAGTTGCATGCAGAGGCTGAGTCCTCTCTCACCCCAGTCTTGCCCTCCTAGTGCCCTACTGTGGGCTCAAGCCACTCCAGCTCGTAAAGGTCACATACAGAAGCGGAGCCCTCTTTTGACCAAAGTCATAAGTGGAGAGTCCAGGTAATTTCCCGATACCAGCTTTGCCAGCCCTACTGTGAGACTGGATTGTTTGTGGTCATTCTATTCAGTAAACCAGGTTCACTCATCTGGAATCTTCCCAGCGGTCTGGATTCGGCTGGCAGCCACACGCAGAGGTTGAATCCTCTCTGGTTGCAGTCTCAGTCCTTTCGTTTCCCCTTTTTCCCCATTCGAAAGTTCCCTTTGTTTTAGGCTAACAGCCACTTGGGTTATTTTCATTCCTCCTTTTGCCCCTCGAAAATTCTCTTTATATCTTACCTTTAATCTCATTTAGTTTCTACCTCCAGTTTTGGCTATGGTACCCCTCAGTCACGAATTCTCCCTTCTTCACCTGTAAGCTGTCTTCTAACTCACCTGAAACCTCTATGTCTCTACCCTGATCTCAAACCTAAACATCTCATTTTTTTTCTGTAATACTGCTTGCCCTACATAGAAACTTGATAGTGGCCTACATTGGCCTGAACACGACACCTTTGATCTCTCAATGCTCACTGATCTTAACAATTACCGTAAAGAATTGGGCAAATGGTCAGAGATTCCATATTCAGGCATTATTCTTACTCTGAAATATTCCTTCTCTACTTTCATCTTGCAAACCCTCTCAGATTCTCCTGGCATGTGTAACATCAGCTTCTCCAGACCCATCAGAATTTCCATTGTGTATTCTTACCCTGGCAAACAGATCCCCCCCTTCTACCCTTCCACAGCCCCTCCTGTTTCTCTCACCACACATGGTTAAAAAAAAAAGGCAGAATTCCCCCAGGGCCCTTAAACCCCCCTCTAAACAGATTTCATTGATCTCACCTTCAAGGTATAGCAGCACATCTCAGAGCTCCAGTTATTAGCTTCCATCCTTAGGTAAAAGCTGACTACTTCCTGAAACTCTCAGGAACATTCCAAAAAACCCCAAATATTCGTTAGGATCATACTTTAAGTGAAGCAGACCAGGCTAATTGCCAAAGCAGTCAACCTATGAAGGTCTTCATTGGAAGTCTGACTGCCTAGGTTTTTTCTGAAAATCTAGTTTTGCAGTGGCTCCCGAGACCTAATGCTTGACCTGAGCCTAGCTGCAAAAGAAAAATCTTCCTCAGGATCATGCTCTAAGTGCAGCATATCAGGCTAATCGGCAAAACGGTCAGCCTATGAGGGTCTTCACTGGAAGTCTGACTGCCTAGGTTTTTTTTCTGAAGGTCTAGTTTCTCAGTCGTTCCCAAGACCTAACATCTGACCTGAGCCTAGCTACAAAAGATGGATGACCCCTGGAAAGTCAAGATACCTCCTGCACATAGTACTGGAAAGCTAAACTTGGGTGTTTTTCTTAATGGAAGGTAAGCCAATCCCTTTCCTAATAAGCATGGGAGCAATTTCTTCCACACTGCTACCTTATAAAAGTTCTCTAAAAAACAGGCAATGATCTTGGTAATGGGTATTACAACATTCCCCTACTTGGTGGGAATGTCTTCTCAGGATTACTAACGGCCCTGACAACTCCCAGTTATTGTATGTGATAGAGCCACTAATTATGTTATTATTATTCCTCATTCTCAGTTTTATACCAATAACCCTTCACCTCATCTCTCCATTTATTAACCCGTCACCGGAAAACAACTCATGTCCTTGCCCTACTGGATACCAACCACCTCAGACCAAAAAAGCCAAAGAATTCCTGTAATTACCACTCTGCTCCCCCTTCCCCTTCCCCTCTCGTTCTTTTTACAGGCAGCCCACACAGTCCCTCTCCCTGGCATGAAGCAGTCAAAGAGACATCACACCCATCACCCTATGTCCTTATAATAAACTAAAGAGGCCAGTATGATAGAATCAGGTGTACCTGCTTAAAATAAACTTGCCCCACACAGGTAGGGTCAGGTTCATGGCCTGACCAGGAAGGGTCAGACTCATGTCCCTCCCAAGAAATAGGAATGGTACCAATTTCTGCCCTCCCTGAACCTTTAAATCCCCATCTATCATAACCCACTTGTGGAATTCTTTTCTTGATTTCACCCCACCTGCATCCAGGTGGAAATAAAGCTCATATTATTTCCACAGAATGGGGATTCCATTTTCCTTTGTTTTGTGCCTTAGAATATTCTTTCTTTCTTAGGTCCAGAAGCTTTTAATTGGTACTTTCATCAGCTTAAGACAACAATTCTCCCTTACATGAGAGCAAACTAGTCAAATAGTGAAGAATTGTCCTTCTTGCGTCCCCTTTACTCCAGTGATGAGCATATCTTCTCTCTCTAAGGCTTTCCAGCTGCATTAATTGTAGCAAATGGATGTTACTCATTATTCTCCTTTTAGTAAATTATCTTTTATACATGTTACCATTTACATCTTTTCAGCCTTTACACATGCCACCCTGCAAACAGGAGAGGCAGTGAAACATGAAATATCTCATGTACTGTCTTGCTTTGCAATCATGGGGGTTCCTAAAAAACTTAAAACAATCATGCTCCTGCTTGTAATACTAAATCTTCCCTTTAGTTTTGTGCTCGATATCATGTTATTCTCTCTCATGTTCTCCCTTACAGTCCTACCAGTCAGTCAATTGTGGAACGGAAGAACAGAGACATTAAAACCTATTTACATAAACAAAAAGGGGGAGATGAGACCCCCAAGAATAGACTGAATATACACTTATTTGCTTTAAATTTTTTGAATATAGACAAACAAAATGTTACAGTGGCTGAATGCTTTCACAGACCACAGAAACAAACTAACCGTATGGCCGTGAGTAACGATCCGGAAACACAGCAATGGCATGATCCTAACCCAGTACTAATGCGGTGATAGGGATATGCTTGTGTATTTCCAGAAAGTGAGCAAGTTCCTCAGTGGCTTGCCACCTGGAACATCCAACCTGTCACTGCAGATGATCAAGAGGATACAGAGTCTGCATATCAACAGTTGCCCTCCGAGTGCAGCAACAATGGAAGCAAAGCTTCCAACCTGGGGAATGATCAAGGCTCTGATGCGAGTGACAGCCCTAGTCCAGCAGCAGGAACAACCAGCGATAACTGATTTGGCCTTCTTGGCAATGGTAGCACTGTTATCTGTACAGCTGAGGCTGGGAATTTGTATTGGAGTTATTTCCCCTTCCCACCTTGAGTGTGGCCTTTGACATGTGAGGACCTTCCTATGACTGTGTTCACTGACAACACCAGTTTAATGGGTGGTAAAGGAAGAGCAGGGATAGAACTAAGAATATGACAGATACATACAAAGGGACTTCTTTATGGTTGCTTCTAAAATTCCGGTACGTTTTGAAAATAAGGCTTGCGGTATTATTATCCAAGCACCTTGTTTAGCATTGGAATCTCAGGGAAAGTGAGTGTCTCAGCATCTAACATACTATTTAGAGCAGGAAAGCATCAGACAGTGGTGCCTGACAAAATCAGGAATTAAGGGAGAGCAAAATAACAGCTTCGTACACTTTCCACAAGTCTCTTTGTGCACGAATGGCTCTTACCATTGGGAGAATTTTCCCCCATAGAGCTATTGTCATATAAAAATTCCTAACATCACCTATCTTATGCATCCTGAAAAATCATATAATGTGTATTTACTAAACTGGGGTGCACAGAACATCACCCAGACTTTCACCTATGGCTTTCTGGAGGATGTGATTCAAACATCCTTAGGAAAAATTCAGCCTGACTTATGGGAAACCTTTGCTCTTGACTCTGTCAATCGCACACATTTTGTCTAACAAGATATTACTGGCCCCTTTTCGAGTGGTAATACTAGAACTATCACAGCCTGCCAAATTACTTCTTGGAGACAAAAGGAACTGGAAATTGTGACAATGAAAGCATTTGTTTTAATATCACCTATGTTGAACATAAGTGGAATATCATGTGTAAGAATTGCACATTAAAATCATGCATTACCAAGACAGATTGCATGATTCTTGTGGTGACCCAACCATCTTATGTCCTGTCTCCCAGTAATAGATGAAGGAGTAGTACAAGGGGCCTGCCGCGCATGCCTTGGCTTAGTTGAATCAGGCTCTGAGTAGACCTCGAAGGTTTGTTGCACTGCTTATAATGAAAATCATTGCATTTGCACCAATTAGCGTTAACTTCTATCACTACAGCTGTGAAAGGTCTACAACAAAATATACAAACAGCACAGTATGCTGAAAATCCTGCACATAATGTTTCAGCTGTCTTCAAACAACGATCTGATATAGACAGGACACTCTTGGTAGAAGTGAACCTGCTTAAAGCCTCTGTTCAGGCTTTGGGAAGAGAAGTAAGTATTTTAAAGAAGGAACTATATCTTAGAAGTGAATATAGATAAGTTCGTGTCTGTGTAACCCCCTGTATGACAGTGAAGAATGGTTGGCTTGGGAATGTATCTCAGCCAAATCGAAAAGAGCCTGGGTCTCCTCAAATATTTCTGAGAAAACTGAGTTTTTAAACCATGTCATTAGAAATATCACTGATATTTTGGCACCTGAACTAGCTCCCATGGACGTGGTCAATCATATCATGAATGAATTTCAAAAACAACCCATTATCTTGGTTTCATGCTCTACTTCACTTTTTACCAAATAGAGTTATGATAATTCTGTTATGTACAGTAATACCACTGGTGGTGTGATGTGTCTTTTACTAAAACCAATATTAAGACGCGTCTATGAGATTAATAAAAAAATTAAAAATGGGAAGTTGAGGGAAGCCATGGAAAAGTGAAAAAATGCATGACCTTACTGAGCAAGGCACAGTGAGTAAAGGACATGTTAGCAGCAAAAGCAAGACTGGCTGCTATAAAAGCTTTTCTTGTTCCTAATACAAACCATCAGCCAAATCGTAATATAATCAGCCTACATGGTAAAAGGAATGTGCAAATCAGCCTCCAGATGATATCACATTTAGGAGGAAGAAGCAGAAGCTAATGTACTCTTGAGATTACACTGAATGATATGAAAATTTAATAAGAAAAGTATGTACCTAGTTTAATGGAAATTCAAACAAAGCATTATTGATTACCGCTCACTTGAATAGTATAAAAGCTTGGGGCAAACAGTGAGGATGAGTTCACACTTAGAAGGTGGTCTCCACCTAGCCCTGCTGTGACTTTCTTCTTTTCCTCACCTGCAGACACTCTTACCCCGTACTTTCCTAACATCACAATTCCTGCCTCAAACAAGTGCTAGAGGTACAGGACATGGCCTATAGGCCTGTTCCTGGATGCCTGAAGTTCAATCCCTGACCATGCTCGGGAGAAACACACTGGTCCCAAGTTGTTCATGAGGCTCCCAAGCAGGTTTGATGTCCTTCTGCTTGTGGGCATTCCCCCTCTCACAGAGACACTGGGCAAGTAGCACCAGGGAGGGCTGGCAGGCAGGGCAGAATCTGACCACCCCAGTCTGCTGCAGGACCCCAAGAGGATGGTCTGAGCCCCACTCTCCATGGAAGCCTTAGTGTTGTGGCTCGATTGTCTCTCTAGGCATCTGTGGGTACTGGAAGGGGAAAGGAGAAAAAGAGCCTGGATGGAGGACAGCTAGCACTCTGGTTGTGTCCATCCCTCTCTCCCAAAGGCTGCTCTCCCAGAAAGTCCAGATTCTGGGATCACACAGATAGCTTGGGACCCACTGAACTCCTGTGGCTCCTGCAGTCTGGGCCAGAGTTAAGAAATGTCTTTGTGGCAATGAGCAAGACAGAACCTGAGTGACTGAAGCCCCATGGGGAGGACAAATGTGCACAGTGAGTAGAGAATGACTATGGCACCTGCCATCTTGCCTCAGGTCTGTGAAGACAGGTGGCACCCCAGGGGCTGGGAGCCCAGTGCCCTGACCAGAGAAGCTCCTAGCTCACTGGCAGCAGCATCTGTGCTTATGTGGGTAAAAAGTCTCTCTAGGCACGCTGGAACCTGCCAACTGTCACAGGTGTCAGAGAGAGAAACAAACCACTCTAATATGCTCCTCATTGCACTCTAGTCCTCTTGGGGCTGGATGATCTCTGCTGGTATCTTTGTCTTCCCTTTTCTGCCCCACAGCTTCTTCCCACGAAGTCTTCTGAAGTTTCTGGGACCCTCCCCTCAGACTCACCCCAACCCACATTTTGTCTGCTATTTGTTTGCTATTTTCTCTTTTGTCTAAAACTTCTTACTGGCAGCTACTGTCTCTGGTCAGCCATCTTGCCTCTCTGTTTCAAGAATAAATTTTAAGCATTTCTTTCACTGTTCTGAGAGTACCACATTGTTCACACTTTCCAAAAATTATACATATGTTTTCCACTAATCACATTATAAATTCCACAGGAAAGAATTCCATTTTAAGTGTCATCTTGGCACTACTATATTTACGTAGCAAAATGATTTATATATGGTAGATAAGCAGAGTTTATTTTAAAAAGATTTTGCTAGACAGATCTCTGAGTGAAAATAATGGATTACTAAATGAAAACAAATTGGAAGTAATCTACCTAGAATTCTGTCTTTTCCAAAAATATAATTTCTATGTTTCTAGGTTACCTTTCTGTTATTGTCTATTTGAATGGCTATTTTGCAAAATCAAAACAGGGGTAGGTACAATTCTGTAAATTTGTTTTTGCTTATTTTCCAATAATTATACCCAAATATTTAAACACAGTGATAAATTTTTATAATTGTAATGGTTGCATAATATTCCATGGAATGGGAATGTCATAATTTACATAACTATTTTTACATTTTCAGACATTAAAAATGTCCCTAGCTTTCATTAATATAAAGAATACTGCAACAGATATCTTTTCTTTTTTTTTTTTTGCAAGAAGTGTATTTATTGGGCAGTGCTGTCTAGATGAGGACCAGTAAGAGTGGAAGAATGAAGCAGGAAGACTGAGCAAGAAGTTGAACTCTATCATTTGTTGAAGTCCCAACAAATGTCTCACTTGATCCCTTGAGGAACCTCTGAAGTTGGGAAAGCCCCTCAAAGATGTCTTAAATTGAGGCAATGGCCAATCTTTGGATATCTGCTGCCTCACAAACATGAACCTTGAATGAGATGATTCTCTTTAGCCAGGAGCAATTTCCAGAGAACTCAGCAGAGAGCAGCCAACTACCAATAGTCCCAGTAGCTGAGGGAAGGAGTGCTTCCATCTTGAAAGGGTTGGGGGATTTGTGAGAATCTGGAAAGCACACGATAGCATTGACTACAGATGATCGAAAAGAACAATATGTATTTCATAATTTATAGCCAAGTTTTGCCTCAATCCCAGATACAAGTAAACTTGAAATTATGAAAAGGTAAAATTCTACCAAGAAAACAAAGAAACCACATGAAATGCCAGCTACTGGAATTATGGAAAATTTTGATGGTAAGAGAGAAAAAACAAACCCAAAGAAAAGGCCTCTAAACAGTAGGGAGAATTATTTCCAGGAATACTCATTATTTTCCTCAAAGTTTCAAAAAATAGACATTTTATAAATAAAAATAGAAGATAATTTCAAAAAACAGATGTTGCCAAATCTTATAGACAATAGAAAAAAAAGAAATTCTTCAAATTCATTCTACTATTTTTGGATATACATGATATTAAAATTGGAAAAATATATTATTATAAAGGGAAATTACAGACATATTTCACTTATAAATGTAGATGCAATATCCTAAACAACATATTAACATGTTGAATTAAAAGTTATTGTTCAAATAATGTACTTCAGTTAAAATTATATCCAACTTATGTGAGAATTAGTTACTACTTTCTTTTTTTCTTTCCTCCCCCTTTCCCTCTCTATGCTCTTCCCTTCTCCCACCCTCACCATGTCATTAGTTGTCATTAATTGTCTTCATATAAAAATTGACTACATGGGATTCATGCTTTTATATTCCTGTGATGTTTCACTAAGAATAATGTGTTCCATCTCCACCTGGGTTAATACAAATGCTGCAAAGTTTCCATTGTTTTAATGGCTGAATAGTATTCCATGGTGTACATATACCACGGCTTGCCAATCCATTTCTGTGTTGGGGGGCATTTAGGCTGTTTCCACATTTTGGCGATTGTAAATTGAGCTGCAATAAACAGTCTAGTGCAAGTGTCCTTATAATAAAAGGTTTTTTTTTTTCCCTTCTGGATAGATGCCCTGTAATGGGATTGCAGGGTTAAATGGGAGGTCTAGCTTGAGTTCTTTGAGGTTTCTCCATACTTCCTTCCAAAAAGGTTGTATTAGCTTGCAGTCCCACCAGCAGTGTAAAAGCATCCTCTTCTCTCCACATCAACACCAGCATGTGCAACTTTGGGACTTTGTGAGGTGGCTATTCTCACTGGACTTTGGTGATATCTCAGAGTGGTTTTGATTTGCATTTCTCTGATGATTACAGACGGTGAACTTTTTTTTCATGTGTTTCTTGGCCATTCATCTGTCTTATTCAGAGTATTTTCTGTTCAAGTCTCTTGCCCAGTTACAAATGGTGTTATTTTCTCTTTTCTTGTTGATAACTTTGAGTTTTCTATAGATTCTAAGTGTTAGTCTTTTGTCAGATTCATAGCATGAAAATATCTTTTCCCATTTAGAAATTTATGTGTTTTCTTTTGTTGTTGTACTGTTAACTGTGAAGAAGCTTTAAAGTTTGATCATGTCCCATTTATTTATAGTGTTGCTATAACTGGGGTCTTATTAGTGCATTCTATTCCTAAGCTGATGCTGTCAAGAGTTGTTCCCACACTTTCTTCTAGGATTTTTATTGTTTTGAGTCTTAAGTTTCAATCTTTTATTCAGCAAGAGTAATTTTTTTCTAGTTTTGAGAGGTGAGGGTCCAGTTTCAGTCTTTTACAAGTGACTAACAAGTTCTCATAGCACCATGCATTAAATAAGGATTCTTTTCCCCAGTGTATCCTTTGCTTTTGTTTTATTTATCAGATATCAGATGGGGATTTATCACTGGGTTCATCTCTGGATTCCCTATTTTCTTCCATATATCTACATCTCTATTTTTGTGCCAGTACAATGCTGTTTTTTTTCTTTTTACAGCTTATTTTTGCCATTTTATTTTTTTTGTGTGTACACATTTGCTTAAAGTGTGTCCTCAATGAATTTCTAGGTCAGGTTTAGGTAATTGAAGGGACTTTATAAGTAGCTTATATTGTCTAGATTCAAGGTATGCTGTAAACACAGTCTGCAGAAAAATGGGAAATAACATATTTCTAAAGACAGACTTAGAAATTCTAATCCAGTATATTAAGATGTTTCCTTTTTTTGGTAGCAGAGGTGACTGATACCTGGCTTCTAGGCCAACATTCACTGGCATAGCCAGGAAAACAGGATACAGACCACCAAAAACAAGACCAGTCAGTCCACTCAGTGTTACAGTACAGGTTTCACAGTTCAGTTAACCTGTAGACAAAGGTGAAGTGACAAAACTTCTGTAAGCTACATCTGTGGTCAGAAATGGAAGCACTGCCATTGGTAAGCCAGTGGCAATATGAGCTTTTGTCACATTCACCATGTGTTGAAAAAGACTGTTTGCTATTAGGCCATAGAGAGCCGCATTAAGCCCAATATATACTGATCCATGTTCAAGTAAATTCCTTTCTGTTTCTGGAAGCTGGTTATTTTTTCTGGTTATGATAATGAAATGTGTTTAGTTTTCCTTAGTATCATCTGGTTTATGATTTTCCATCTTGGCCCTTATGCTATCCTTCTCTCAGGAGCTGTTGCCACCTCTGATTTTTCTCAGCTAAGTCTGGGGTTCACTGCAACATTTGTTCAACTCTTTTGGGAACAGCTAGCTTTGGCTGACATGTGACTTGATTTCTACTATGCTGTTTTGATCACTGTAGACTTGTATTATAACCAGAAATCTGACAATATTATGCCTGATTTTTTTTTATTTCTTAAAATTGCATTGGATATTCACCATTTTTCTAGTTCCATATAGATCCAGGTACTATTTTTTCAAGTTCTTCAAAGTGTGATGTTGGCCCTTTGATGGGGATTGCCTTAAATCTGTAGATTGCTTTTGGTAATATGGACATTTTAGTAATGTTGATTCTTCCCAACCATGAATATGGTATGTCTTTCCATTTGTTAACATCTTCCACCATTCCTTTTCTCAGGGTTTTATAGTTCTCTATTTAGAAATACTTCACACACTTTGATAGATATACTCAAGGTATTTCATTATTTTGAAGCTTGTGTGAAGGATATTACGTCTTTGATTTTATTCTCAGTTTGACCGTTATTGGTATATGTAAGGCGTACTGATGTAGGATATTGATTTTGTAATCTGAGATGGTTCTGAATTTCTTGATCATTTCAAGAATCCTTGTGGTTGAGTCCCTGGTGTTTTCCAAGTATGAAATCATATTGTCCATGAAGAGTGAGAGTTTGACCTTTAATGTCCCTATCTGTATACACTTGATAACGTTCTCTTGCTTTATTGCATTTTAATAGCAGTATTATCACTGCTATTCAACATAATGCTGGATGGCCTAAGAAATACAATAAAGCAAGAGAAGGTTATCAAGTGTATGAAGACTTGTTAACCAGTTTGATGAAAGTATTTCAAATTGTATATAAAACCAGCACACTGTACCCCATGACTGCATTAATGTACACAACTATAATTTAATTAATAATAAAAAAAGAAAATAGATATCCTTGTCTGGTTCAAGTTCTAGATAGAAATGATTTCAGTTTTGCTCCAATCAAAATGATATTGTCTACAAATTTGATATAGATGGGCTCTATCAATTTATGAAATGTCCCATCTATGCCTATATTTTTAGGTATTCTTGTCAGAAAATGATGCTGAATTTTGTCAAATGCTTTTTCTCCATCTGTTGAGAGGATCATATTGAGTTTGCTTTTGTTTCTATTTATGTGGTGAATTAAATTTCTGGATTTATGTGTGTTGAACCATCCTTGCATCACTGGGATAAAGCCCACCTGATCATGATGTACAACTTTTTAATGTGTAGCTGTATTCTATTGGTTAGGATCTTATTGAATATTTTTGTATAGCTTTTCATCAATGACATCAGTTTGTACTTTTACTTGTTTGTTGGATCTTTCCTGGTTTTAGTATCAGGGTTATATTTGTTTTATAGAATGTGTTGAGGAGGATTCCTTCTTTCTTCATATTTTGGAATAGGTTCTGCAATACAGGTACTAGTTTTTCTTTGCAGGTTTGGTACAATTTTTGTGGAAAACCATCTGGTCCAGGACTTTTCTCTTCTGGAAGATTTTAAATGATTGTTTCAATTTTGGTGCTTGATTTTGGTCTATTCAAAATATCTAATCCTTTCCGGTTTAGTTTAGGAAGGTGGTGTTATTCCAGTTATTGATCCATTTCTTTGATACTTTCAAATATCTGGGCATAGAGTATTTTGTAATAATCATTGATTATCTTTTGTACCTCTGTGGTATCTCTTGTTATTTCCCCTCTTTATTTTCTGATTGAGGTTATTGGCAATCTTACTTTTCTACTTCTAGTTAATCTGTGCAAGATTTATCAATTTTTATTAATCTTTTTAAATGATTTCAACTTTTTGTTTTACTGACCTCAAATGGCTCTTGTGTTTTCAATTTTATTTAATTTGGCTGTAATTTTTGTTATTTTTTTTCTTTTCCTAGGTTTAAGATTGTTTTGCTCTTCATTTTTCCAACTTCTTGAGATGGAACGTAGGAGATAGACTGGCTGATCTCTCAACAGGGCACCTGAATTCAGGGTAAAGCATGCAAGTCAGCCATCTCTGGGGCTCCTTATCAAGACCACTGAAAATGGAAGGAGCACAGATGTGCCCAAACAGGATAATGTCATCAAGACCATACCTGAACAGAGAATCATCAGGGGGTTGGGACTGAGCCCATTGAATTCCTGATTGGCAGTTAGATTATGGAAGCTGGCTTGTTTGCCCTACAGGGATAAAACTTGTTTTCCCCTCTCCCTTTCTAAAGGCATTATTGTTGAAAGAGCTAAGAAAATTTCACCCCAAAATATGATTACTTGGTATAAAGAATATTTTAATGAAAAGACCATTTTTGATCAGAAAGCACTGGTCTCTCCTTTATAAAACCTGAGTAAAACTAACCCAATTTAGAAACAGAAAAGTGTCTGCTGGACTCCTTATCACATAGACAGGGCCCTAAGGTTGATTGTAGCATGAGGGATTAATCTGCAAATCAATCTATTTCCACCCATCAACACACATTCCCCCTTGCAACCAAATGCTGTGTGTATATTTTCCACTCTCTTCTCCCACCCTTCTAAAAAGCATCTTTAAAAGCCACTAACCATCACGGAGATTTTGGGAAATCATTCTTGTGGTTCCCCCCCATGCACATGGTTTTTGGAAATAAACCTTTCTTTTATTAATCTACCATAACTGTGAGTTGATCTTTTCAGTGAACCAATGTAAGGGAAAAGGGAAAGTTTCCTTGTAACTCCTTCATTGGCCGTTGTTAACAACTCACTACCCTATGTTCCTGATTATTCAGCCTTTGTCTTTTCTCCCAATCTTCCTGGGGACTTGGGATTCTTTTAATCTTATTTTTGAATTTTGTTACCTTTACATTTTTGCATGGATGCTTTGCTTTAGAGATAAAATGTTTCTAAAGGGTGAGATGGTTGCTGCATTGCTTCAAGCTACCACTTGTCATGTAAGTCAATGCATTACTCTCCACACTACCCGGACTTTATACCTTAAGTAGATATAAAGTCTTGTTATTTTCCAAGCATTGCCTCCCTGTTGATCCCCAACAGTGTCCCCACAGAACTCTGACAATGGTCTGTTAGGCTGGTGACTTGCACTCTTTCTGTTTTCTGGAGATGGGCATCTAATACTATAAACTTCCCTCTTCAGACTGCTTTTTCAGTATCCATTAGGTCTCTATAGCTTGTGTCTTCATTGTCGTTTTATTTGAAAAATCTAATGATTTCCTTTTTTAAAATCTCCTTGACCCAGGTATCTGTGTGTTCAGCATAAAGTTGTTCAGTTTCTATGACTTTATGTGCATTTGAAGATTTCTGCTGGAGTTGAGTTTTATTTTTATTTCATAGTAGTCATAGAAGATACAAGTTATAATTTCTATTCTTTTAAATTTGTTGAGATTTGATTTTTGCCCTAAGACATGATCAGTTTTGGAAGATGATTTGTGGGTTGATGAGTAGAATGTACACTCAGTTTCATTAGGATAAAACTTTGTATATGGCCATTAAGCCTATTTATTTTAAGGCCATATTTAAGTCTACTGCTTCTTTGTTTATTTTATGCTTGGACTATTTGTACATATCTGTTCATTGGTACCACCCATCAGTAAAAGGGGTGCTGAAATGCCCAGCTATTATGGAATTTCAGTATATCATATTTTGTAGATTAGTTAAGGTTTGTTTTCTGTATCTACGGGCATTTAAGTTTGGTGCATAGATGTTAGGATTGAAATTTCTTCTTGTTTTGTTTTTCCCATGACCAGTATACAATGTCTATTTTGTCTTTCCTAATTTTGGTTGGTTTAAATACAATTGTTTCTGCAAATAAGATTTCAAACTCTCCTCTTTTTTCCCTGTTTTCCATTTGCCTGAAATACTGTTTTCCGTCCCTTCACACTGAACCTGGTTTTATTCTTAGAGGTTATATGTATTTCCCAAAGACAACATGTATCTGGCTTTTGTTTTCTTATCCATTTAGCCATCATGTGCCTCTTCAGTGGGGAATTCAATCCATTCACATTTATTGAGAGAATTGCTAAATAAGGTGATAGTTTAATTGATAAACTACAGTTCTGTTCATTTTTTTTTTTTTTTGTGGAGGTCTGTTGATTACTTTTATCCCTTGTGTCAATTTGGCAGGGAGGTTTTGCCTTTAATTTATTTATCTATGTGTTTAATTTGCCGGTGATCCATTGTACAGGTCAGTGTGAAGAATGAGTAGTGTACTTCCTGCAGAACTGACCCTGTTGTGGCAAATTTACTCAGTGTTTGCCTGTCAGGATATTTAATTTCTCTGTGAAAAGTGAAATGTAGTTTAGCAGCATCCAGAATCCAGGGCTGAAAATTATTTTAAGCAGGTTAAGGGCAGATGACCACCATCTTCCGGCTTGAAAATTTCAGCTGAGAAGTCCCCTGTCATCCTGATATTTTTCTCCTTGTTAGTAAGAAATTGCTTATGGCTTGCTGCTTGCAGAACTTTTGCTTTCATTTTGAGTTTGGCCAAGTTAATTACCATGTGTCTAGGAGTTGCTTTGTTTCAATTGATCTGAAACTATCTAGTATCTAGATTTCTGGTTTTCTTGCGATGTCTGGGAAATTCTCTACCACGATGTCTTAAAATAGAGCTCCTGAGCCTTTCGGTTCATCTTTATCTCCTTCAGAAATCCTTTGTTTTATCTTTTGGAGTATTTCCATAACTCTCTCAGATAAAACTCTGTCTTTATTCTTTTTTTGTTCTGCCTCCTTAAATTACTGGGTTAGTTCAAAAGTCTTGCCTTTGACTTCTGATATTATTTCTTATCCATGTTCTACTCTATTGCTGAGACTCTCAACTATATTTTGAATCTCCTTGAATGCTTCTTTCAATTCCTTAAGCTCTACTATACCTTTCCCAATTATAGCCATATATTTCACAACTTTGTCTTTAATTTGACTAAATTCTTGACACAGACTTTGGATTTTGTTTGGATCTCATTTATCTTCTCTGTTCCATTCATCTTTATTTGTCCTCCATATTCTGAATTCTCTTTTTGTCATTTCAACAATTTCTCTATGGATGGCAATTTCAGTTGTATTTCTCTTAAAATCACTAGGACATATTTTTCTGCTCTGATTTTTCATCTTTCCAAGGGTAATCTGGCCAGTTGTGGTGACAGAGAAATTTATGGTTCTTCCCCATGTGAATTTTCAGTTTATTCATATATTTATTATACTTTTAAAACAGGAATATTAGGTTGTTGATAAATAATTATTGAGAGATAATCTAATTGGGGATCTTTAGTGAGCAACCCCAGGGACCTACTGGCAACTAAAACTGGAGGGGTGAAATCAAATCTGGAGGCTCCAAGATATGAAGCTCACCACTCCTTCACCATGTACTGTTCAAATTAAGTGGAGCTTATACTTGTTTATCTTCCCACGCAGCCTCACAAATTTCACTCTTGAGCTGCAGCTTGAGCTTCTCTGAGGATAGGCCTTGCTGTGTCAAAGTTTTGTAAGATAGTGTTGGGGGCAGACATCCATGTGATACTTCTAGGCTGGGGGGGGTCTCCCAGTTAGCAGGAACCATTTTTGTCCTGGTATCATCCTGCCCTCCACTCAGTTTTAAAGAGATGTGGCTTTTTACTGGTGTTCCTAGTGTAAAAGACTCAAACCACTGTGGCACCCTGTTGGTGGCCTGGCCCAGCATGAATGCTCCTTGTGTTACCAAGTTCAAAAAGGTGTCCCCCCCCAAGTCCTGCCTGAGAGTGAATACAATGCAGTCATCACACAGCTGGGGGAGGGGATCTGTGACCCACACTCTGTTTCCTGGACCCTCCCAGAATGGAGTCACCTGAGACTAAGCCTGTCTCTTCCCGAGCTTTTAGGAGGCGAGCAGGGGCTTCCAGGCACAGAGCCTGGGCAGAGTTACTCCAGGGGGCAGAAGAAAGTTTCCCTTCACCGGAGAGTGACCCAGGAGTGATCACGCTCCACTGAAGTCAGTGAAGCCAAGTCACAATTTTTTCTCACAGTGTGGGATAGGGCACCATCAGCTAACCAGATCATACAATACAGAGAAACCCAAGGATTCTACCAGACACACTGTGAGTGCAGGGCTTTTCTTCCCCTCCTCCTGTGGCCAGTTAATGATCTGGCTAGTTGTGTTGACAGAGTAAGTGGCCCTTGAAATCCTTGCTTTTGTTGTCAGGGGCTCTTTTGCCTTTTGGGTGACTGGGGGTGGAGTAGACCCTCTAAGCTGTCAGGGACAGACTGGCACTTTGCCTCTCCTGGGTGTTGGGAAGCTAGCTTCTGCCGAGGGATGGTCTTTTGGTCAACTAGAGAGATGGGGAGGTGGGCTGTGGGCTCAAGATGGCAGAGGGGAAAGTTGTTCACTCTTGTGCTAGGCAAGATGGGGACTCAGCACTGGAAATTCCTAGGTGCAGGAGAAGTGGGACTGTGTAGTTCTCTCCTCTGGGGTGAGATTAAAGGTCCTCTGTTCCCTGCTTGCAGAAAGCCCATAGAAAGCCTCACATGATCAGTGGGGCTCTCCTTTTCCCTTTACTAGGCATATTTAGTCTAAATGCTTCATACCTGATATTTATATCTGTTCTCTTCCTTCCTTTTTACTCATTCTCATGGTTTGTCTCAGTGGGGATGTTGGACACTTTGATTTATTCTCCTTGTGTTAAATACCCCAATTTCAACTTCTCTAAGTTCACTTCTGTCCAATCTTTTTCTTCTGAATGGTGCTTAAGTTAAAGTTGCTCTAGTCAGATATCTTCCCCTACCACTAGTGAATATATAGTTATTCACTGAGAATATCAATAATTTAATGTTTCAATTACCCAAAACTTCACTATCACTCAAAGCTCTAAATGATACTTAGAACATTTAATTTTACACCTAATCATATTCTGCTTTGTAAAGTTTTTAATCATTTGAAAATGTGTCAGTCTTTTTTGCTTAGGCTAGATTTTTATTTCTTTATTAAATGGATCTAGTATTTGTTTTCCCTTGACCGCTTCATAAGATCCTTTCTAAGGGGGGAGGGGCAATATGGCTGACTGCAGCCAGCTTCCAACAGAAGCTCCCATGCAGAGGAAAGGATAATGTCCAGAAAGTACCCAATTAAGCTGAAGACTGGGAGCCAAGCTAAGAGAGAAAAGTAATAACTGCAGTTCACCTGTGCCGAGGTTAGCTGCAACTCCATGAAAGCAAACTTCAGGCAGAATAATTATCCCACAGGAAAAGTGTTCATCCCTGCCCCCAATAAAGTTGTGTTTTTGTTTTTGTTTTCTTTTTCTCTGCGTTTGCTCCTGTAGTTTTGCTACAGGCAAGCAGTGAACTGAGAACTGTTTGCCTCACCCCATGGGTGAGAGCTGTAGGAAGTGGGGTCTACTTCCCCAGAGGGACCCTGTTTTGACTCTAAACACTCTCTGGCCAGGCAGAAAAATTGAACTAACATTTTCCTTGCCATTCTGAACTCCCAGTCTACCCATCCCCCCTTGCCTGACGAACCAGAAGTTTAAGACATGCAGAGATTGTGGGAGGAAGTTCAAGAGCCACACCCCCCACACCACAGTGCGGCGGGGGGGGGGGGGGGGGGGGGGGGGGGGGGCGGGGGGGGGGGGGGGGGGGGGGGGGGGGGGGGGGGGGGGGGGGCGGGGCGGGGCGACCGGCGGCCGCGCCGCCCCCCCCACCACGCCGCCCGC
>CAUYQV010077421.1:0-31650 GCA_963574575.1 Galagoides demidoff
CTGTTTACTAATAATGTCTGTAAAAATATAATATATGAACAAAATCAATTAAATTAATAAGAATTTAGTTAACTTGATAGATTCAAAATCAATTTACAAAAATTAGTTGCATGTCTATATTCCAACAGCAATTAGGGAATATATTTTTTTATTTTTACTTTTTATGTTATTTATTTAATTTTTTAGGGACAGAGTCTCACTTTATTGCCCTTGGTAGAGTGCCATAGCGTTACAGCTCACAGCAACCTCCAACTCTTGGGCTTAGGCAATTCTCTTGCTTTAGCTTCCCAAGTAGCTGGGACTACAGGCACCTGCCAGAACGCCTGTGTTTTTTTTTGTTGCAGTTTTGCTGGGGCTGGGTTTAAACCCACCCCCGTCAGGCGCCGCCCAGGAATGTATTTTTTTAAAAAAACATTTACGATAATATCAAAAAAAATTATGTATCTAGTAATAAAACATGTATGTGTATAAGAATTTCATGGAGAATATGAGGGTTAAAGACCTACATAAAGCTATATCATAAAATAAAATAAAATTCTCAAATTTATGTAGAGATTCAAAGTAATTACAACACAAATTCTAACAGATCTTTACTTGAAAATTGTTTTTATTTCATTTATTTTTGTTAGTTTTTTTCTTTCTTTTTTTTTTTTTTTGAGACAGAGTCTCAAGCTGTTGCTCTAGGTAGAGTGCTATGGCATCACAGTTCACAGCAACTTCAAACTCTTGGGCTTAAGCAATTCTCTGGCCTCAGCCTCCCAAGTAGATGGGACTGTAGGCGCCCACCACAACACCTGTCTATTTTTTTGTTGCAGTTGTCATTGTTGTTTAGCAGGCCCGGGCCAGGTTCAAACCCACCACCTTCGGTGTATGTGGCTGGTGCCCTGCTGACTAAGCTACGGGCATCTCCTGTTTGTTAGGTTTTTGTTTTTCATTTTGAGAGACAGGGTCTCTCTCCACCCTGGGTAGAGAGCAGTGGTACCATCATAGCTCGCAACAACCACAAACTCTTGGGCTCAAGTGATCCTCCTGCTTCAGCCTCCAGAGTAGCTGGAACTACAGGTGTGAGCCACCACACCTGGCTAATTTTTTTTATTTTTGGTAGGAACGGAGTCTTACTCTTACTCCAGCTGGTCTTGAACTCCTGACATCAAGCAATCCTCCTATCTCAGCCTCCCAGAGTGCTAATATTATAGGGATGAACCACTATGCCTGGCTTAAAATTGTTCTTTGTACTTATATGGCAGAGGAAAGAACCAACAAGAGTTAAGACAGTTCTGAAATAGAGCTGTGTTAATAAGACAGAGTGGTTTGGGCACAGGGAGGAACCCAGAAACATCTCCTATATGTATGGAAACTTGAGTTAAGATAAAGCTTGCATTGCAAATCAGTGGCAGAAGAATAGGCCCTTTAATAAATTGTGCTGCAGGATTGGTTACACATATGAAAAAAGATTATATTGGATCTTTGGATTTTAGCTATTTTATACACAAAAAACCAACGTTAGGTGGATTAAAAACTTAAATGTAAAAGACAAAACTCTAAAACTTTTCCAAGACAATATAGGATAATAACTAAATAACCTCATGGAGGATTTCTTAAGTGCAAAAGGGCAAAAGATAGATAAACTTAAGGACTTCTATTCATTGAAGTCATTCTTAATAAAAAGACAAGCCTCCCATGTTTGTAACAAGTATTACTAACAAAGGATTAGTATTCAGAATACATAAATTGTACAAATACAAGAGAAAATGGGCAAAAAATATTAATAAGAATTTCCTGGAGGAAGAAACCCAAATGGCTAATAAACATATGCAAAGATGTTCAGCCCTGTTAATAATAAAGGAAATACAAATTAAAACAACAAGGAGTTGTTTTAATTACAAGGCTTGCACTTGTAATCCTAATACTTTGGGAGGTCAAAGAGGGAGGATCACTTGAGGCAGGAGTCCAAGACTAGTTGAGGCAACATAGCAAGACCTCGTCTCTATAAAAAATTAGCCAGATAGAGTGGTGGGCACCTATAGTCCCAGCTATTCAGGAGGTTGAGGTGGGAGGATCACTTGAGCCCACGAGTTCAAGATTACACTGAGCTATGGTTGTGCCACTGCATTCCAACCTGGGTGATACAGTGAGAACCTATTTCTAAAGAAAAAATAAAATAATAAAACCACAGAGAAAATGGAACTATACCAAATTAATAAAAAATTTAAAAACAAGGAAATTTGAAGAAGGAAATGGTTGAAAAAGATACATATGTATCTCCTTGTTTCTGTGAAAGAAATACAGGAAAAATAAAGCAGAAACTAAAGAGGGTGATATAAGGGATGTAGGTGGGAAAAAAGGGACAGGAATGGAAAATGGGAATGGAGGAGGCAGGAGGGAGAGACATGTCTCTGAATATGTCTTTTGGTAAAGCTCTGACTCTCAGACCACAGTGGAAAACAAGTGAATGAATAAAATCCACCAAGAATGGGGGGGATGCAAAGTGGAATCTGAACAGTAACAAATGAAGCCTGATGTAACCTCACTAAAGAGGATGAAGATGACAAGGAAAAAACTGAGCACAACACACGACAGGCTGAACACAAAAAGGATTGTACACAACAACTTCAGTGAGCAAATCTGCTTCTCACAGGTGTATGTGTTTCTAATTACTAGAAAAAAAATATTGTAGATTATGAGAAACAAGTTTCTTTTCAGAGAAAGAAGTTATAAATAAAGAAAGGGGAAAATCTAAAATGAACCTTGTAGGGTTAGAATGGAGTTTGAGGTATTAATAGGAGCTCATATTTTTAATATACATACATGGAGATATAAATAAACTCATATTTTAAAAATATAGATAGATATAGAGATGTACGTGTGCTCACATGGGTTAATGTTTATACAAATAATGTCCTAGCTCTACCTGCTGAGTGGGCCTAGGAGCAATGAAGGACACCCTAGAGCAGGGGTTCTCAAACTACCGCCTGCTGAGGACATTTATCTGGCTCAATGGGTGTTTTTGCCGCCACTGCCTGTCCTGCTCAGCAGCTGATTTCATCCCAGGGCCCACAGTCTGGCCCTCCAAGGATCTGAGGGACAGTCACTGACCCCCTGTTTAAAAAGTTTGAGGACCCCTGCCCTAGAGAAATGAACACGATTAATACCCAGATTTTGATTTTTAAATACCATTCTTCAATAAAAGGAATCAGGGTTTTTTGGAAAAGAGGTTAATCACAGGGTTGAGGCAGGGAAATAAAAAATAACCGTGGGGAAAAAAATTAACCCTGGAATGTCTTATCATTCCAAAAAATAAGGAAGTAGTATATGAAAAGGGATGCTATGTTAAAAGCAGGAGGCTGCCTAAAGGAGTATCCAGTGGTCATAGCTGGAAAATTTGAGCAGAAAAAATAAATAATCATAGTGTTGGAAATAACCCATAGAATATAGTAAATATCCATGAATTGTATTTATAAATAAATAAATGCATATATACATGAATTAAGGAGGAACAGCTTTCTCTTACAAAATTCAATTAATAAACTCCCACTAATAGGAAATAGTGGGAAAAAATGATAGAAATGCAAAATCACTATTTTGCAAATACCACAAAAAAATGGAGTCAAGAGCCACTGATGTGTGCTAAAATTAGCGTTTGAAAGTTTGGGAGAAAAAGGATGCTAGCACAGCTCAAAATATTTTAAGATTTTTTTTTTCATCACTTACAAAGAGAGAAACAGTAGCTTTACAGTGGAAAAACCTGGCAGATATACCTTACTCAAGTGTTCAAGGTTAATATCACCAATAATAAAACAAATCAACACCGCGTACTTCTGACATGATGCTCTGAGAGGTGTTAGATGAAGCACGTGACTAGTATTCACTTAGGACATGAACAAGTAAAGACTGAAGAAATGTCACAGAATAAAAGAGGTGGAGAGGACGTAGCAACTGAATGCAATGTAGGATCTTGACCTGGAACCTGGAACAGGAAAATGACATTCAGAGAAAGACTGGGGAGGTGTCTGTTATTAGTTGTTTTTTTTTTTTTTTTTTTTTAAGAGACAGTCTCATTTTGTCACCCTTGGTAGAGTGCTGTAGCGTTACAGCTCACAGCAACCTCCAGCTCTTGGGCTTAGGCAATCTCTTGCCTCAGCCTACTGAGTAGCTGGGACTATAGGTGCCCGGCACAATGCCTGGCTATTTTTTTGTTGCAGTTTGGCAAGGGCTGGGTTCGAACCTGCCACGCTTGGTATATGGGGCTGGCACCGTACTCACTGAGCCACGGGTGCCGCCTGTGTCTGTAATTCGTTGAGAGTATCATTGCAGCATTGATTTCCTGTTCTGAATTTAATTATACTATGGTTATACAAGTTGTTAACTTTACTAGAAGCTGAGTGAAGGAGCATATTGTTTTTTTTTACCAGATTTATGGAGAAACGTATATACTCACATATAATTCACACACTTAAGAGTGTACAATTCAATAGCTTTTAGTATAGTCACAGAGTTGGACAACAACCAGCACAATTTTACAGCATTTTTATTGCCTCCAAGGGAAACCCCATACCCTCTACATCACCCCTCAGTTCCCTCATGTGTCTCCCGTCCCTAGTCACAGACTACTTTCTGTCTTATAGATGTGCTTACTCAGATATTTCATACAAGTGGAGCCATACAATCACAGTAAGCAGCCTTGTGTGATTGGCTTCTTTCACATGGGATTTTCCAGGTGTCATCATATTGTAGCATGCCTCAACACTTCATTTCTTTATATCGTTGATAGCATTCCATTGTATGGATCTACCACATTTTACTTATCCATTCATCAGGTGACATTTGGGTTATTCCTTTTGGCTTATAATATCCTACGAACACCTGCATACAGGTTTTTGTATGCATGTTTTTTTTAATTTTATTTTTTATTAAATTATAGCTGTGTACATTAATATAATCATGGGGTACAACGTGCTGGTTTTATATACAATTTGAAATATTTTCATCAAACTAGTTGACCTAGGCTTCCTGGCATTTTCTTTGTTACTGTGTTTAGACATTTATATTTTACACCTAGTAAATTTCACATGTACCCTTGTAAGATGCTGTAGGTGTGGTCCCACCAATTGCCTTCCCTCCACCCATCCTCCTCCCTCCCCTCCCCTCCCCTCCTTCTCCCGTTTATCTTGGGCTATTATTGGGTTATAGCTTTCATAAGAAAGCTATAAATTGGTTTCATAGTAGGGCTGAGTACATTGGATACTTTTTCTTCCATTCTTGAGATACTTTGATAAGAAGAATATGTTCCAGCTCCATCTATGTAAACATGTAAGAGGTAAAGTCTCCATCTTTCTTTAAAGCTGCATAATATTCCATGGTATACATATACCACAATTTATTGTGTGCACATATTTTCATTTCTCTCTCATTTCATGCCTTGGAGTGGAATTTCCAGATAGTAACTCTATGTTTAGCCATCTGAGCAACTGCCAAACTGTTTCCTAAAGTGGCTATACCATTTTCATTCCCGTTACTTCTTGTCCTTTTGATTATAGCCAACCTAGAAGGTTGAGTGGCTGTATCTCACTGTGTTTTTGATGTGCATTTCTCCAATGGCTAATGATGTTTTAATGTGTTTATTGATTATTTACATATCTCCTTTGGAAGAATGCCCATTCAGATCCTTCACCCGTATGTGACTATTCTTTTTATTATGGAGTGTGATAGGTCTTTAAATATTGTTGACATCATCCTTTATCAGAAGTTTAATTTCCAAATAGTCTCTCATTCAGTGGATTGTCTTTTCACTTCTTGATGATGTCCTTTAAAGTACAAATATTTTTAATTTTGATGATGTCCAATTTATCCGTTTATAAAAGTTTGTGCTTTTGGTGTCATATCTAAGAAATAATTAATGATTAATCCAAATTCACAAAGATTTGCACCTGTTTTCTTCTAAGGATTTTATAGTTTTACCTCTTACATTTAGGTCTTTGTTTCATTTTGAGTTATTTTTTGTAAGTGAAGGTAGGGGTCTAACTTCATTCTTTTGCATGAAGATATCTAATTATGCCAGCACCATTTGTTGAAGAGTAGACTTTCTCCTTTAAATTATCTTGGTATCCTGTTCAAAATTCAGTTGGTTGAATGGTGAGGTTTGTTTCTGGACCCTAAATTCTGTTTTGTTGATCTGTATGTCTATCCTATGTTAGTACCACATTGTCGTGATTACTGCAGCTTATGTAGCTTTACTGTAACTTAAAATGGGAAGTGAGAGTCCTCCAACTCTGTTCTTCTTTTTAAATATTGTTTTGGGGATTCTGTGTCCCTCAAATTTCCATATGAATTTTAGTATCAGCTTATCTTCAAAGAAGCCAGCTGGGGTTTTGGTAGGGAATGCATTGAACTGTAGATTAATTTTGGGGAATATTGCCCCCTTAAAAATATTCATAAGTCTTCTAATTCATGAACATGATGTCATTTCACTTACTTGGGTCTTCTTTAGTTCCTTTCATCAGTGTTTTATAATTTCAGTGTATGAGCTTGCACTTCTTTTGTCAAATTCATTCCCATGTATTTTACTGTTTTTGATGCTATTATAAACATAAATTTTTTCTTAATTTCACTTTTGGACTCCTTGTACTAGTTTTGTGGCTTTTCTGTATGTCTAAAATTATTTTAAACTAAAAAAAAATTTTAAAGAGGCATGACCACAATCAAATATTTGCAACTGAAGCACATATATTGCAGATGGGAGTATAACTATAACCATGTTGGAAAAAACTTCGTTTTTAAAAAAAAAGAAAGAAAGAAAAAAGCCAGAATCTCACTTTATTGTCCAGGCTAGAGTGGTATGGCATCAGACTAGCTCACAGCAATCTCAGACTCCTGATGTCGAGTTATCCTCCTGTCTCAGCCTCCTGAGTAGCTAGGACCACAGGCACTCACCACAGCACCCGGCTAGTTTTTCTATTTTTAATAGAGATGGGCTCTTGCTCTTGCTCAGGCTGGTCTTGAATTCTTGAAGTCAAGTGATCTTCCTGCCTTGGCCTCCCAGAGAAAATTTAGCATTATTTGGTAAAGTTCAAAATGTAAATAACCTATGCCCCAATAAAAGTTTGGCACACATGTATCAGTAGTGTTTGAAAAGGAAAAAAAAAAACAAGCATTACAAATGTCCATCAGTAGTAGAACTGATTTTTTAAACTGATATATTCATATAATAAAATACTAAAAAGCAGCAAAATGAATGAATTATAGCTACACAACAGTAGGAACAATTTCAGGAGAATGTGATTCCACTTATGGAAAGATTTAAAGTACGCAGAATTAAGCAGTATGCTGTTTAGGAGTTAAGGCATTATGGTAAAACTGTAAATAAAAGCAAGGAGGCTGGGTGCAGTGGCTGTTGCACTCAGGGTGGCTGAGAGCAGGAGGCAGGAGGATTGCTCGAGGTCAGGAATTTGAGACCAGCCTGAGCAAGGGAGACCCTGTCTCTACTAAAAATAGAAAAAATTCGCTGGGCACGGTGGTCTGAGCCTGTAGAACGAGCTACTTGGAAGGCTGAGACAGGAGGATCACTTGAGGTCACAGTGAGCTCTGATCACGCCACTGTATTACTGCACTCTACGCTGGGCAACAGAGTAAGAGTCTACCTAAAGAAAAAAAAGACAAGGAAATGATAAACATAAAATCAGGATCATGGTACCTGTAAAAAGGGAGTCACATTAGCATCAAGGAGGCACATAAGAGTCTACAGTGTTCCTTAGTAATGACTGTTCATTCTATTGAGATTTTTTTTTTTTTGGCCCGGGGCTGGGTTTGAACCCACCACCTGCAGCATATGGAGCCGGCACCCTACTCCTTTGAGCCATAGGCGCTGTGTCCTTTGATTTCTAAAATATATTTTCTAAATTGTATAAATTTGATCTATTCAATAATTGAAAAATTCCTAAATAGGAATGTAAATATCTATTTATGTTTTAAAACTTATTTGAAGATATTAATGACTATACTAAGTTCTATCTGATTGATATATCATTAATGAATAGCAACTACTTTCTCTTTTTGAATACCACAGAAATTAAAAGATTAGTGTAATAAATGCCTGTGTACCCTTCAGTGAGATTAACCATTTATTAATATTTTACTACATTTCTTTTTAAAATTTTTTTATTGCTGTTACTTTTGCTAAATAGTTTGAAAATAAGTAACCTATGATAATATTTGCTCTCAAACCCTCCATTATGTATTACCTAAGAATAAAAGCATTCTCTTACGTAACTATAATATCATTATTATGGCTGAAGAATTAAATTCACATCAGTATAATATTCTCTAACACATATATAGTGTGTATAATATTCTCTAACACATATTTGAGTTTCAGTAATTGTCTCAGAACTGTGTTTTTTATTTTTAGGTTGAGGATATGATCAAGAATTAAGCAGGGTCTTGGGCTGGAGGAGATGGGGGGAGCTGCTGGTCAAAGGACACAACATTTCAGTTAGGCAGGAGGAGCAAGTTCAGGGAATCTGTTGTACAACACAGTGACTATAGTTAATAACCATGTGTTGTATACTTGAAAATTGCTTAAAAATACATTTTAAATGTTCTCACCACTAAAAAGATAAGTATGTGAAGTAATGGATGTATTAGCTACATTTAGCCATTCTACAATGTTTACCTATATCAAAGCATCATGCTGTGTATCAAAATATATAATTTGTATTTGCCAATTTTAAAATAAATAATAAAAAGAGTTACATGTCATACTTGGTTGTCATTTTTCTTTATTCTCTATAATTAAAAAAATAGCAAAATAGCCTCCTGCCTTTTCTTTTTCTTTTTAGTCTTTTATGACATTGCTGTTTTGTAGAATGCTACACCACCATGTGAATTTGTCTGGAAGCTTCCTTGTGATTAGACTCAGGTTAAGCACTTTTGACAATTACACCTCATAGGTGACATTGTGAATACCAATTTGTCCCATCACTGGAGAGGCCCAAGTTTGATTAGTTGGTGTTTAATCTGTGGAATGATACTTTGAGACTGTGAATATTTGACATTTATCCAGTGGTTTTATTAATAGTATCTATGATGATCTTTGTCAGAACCAATCATTTTATTGGTAGCACAAAATAGGGATTTTCTAATTCTATAATTTTTCCTACATTTATTAACTGACACTGTTCTGTAGAGAAAGGCTTTCCTCCCGCCCTTCATTTCTCCTGGCTTTTTTATTTTTTAGTATTATTCTGGACTCATGGGCTTTTAAAACATTTCAATAGGTTACAACCTATTGCTATCATTTATTTTGATGTTCAAAATTTCCAAATTTGGCCAACAAAATCTTCTTTAAGCAGACTGCTGTATCTTTTTTTGATATCCCCATTAATCTTTGAGTACTTCTCACTCTCTGGCACAAAAAACATGTTCTAGACGGTTTCTAGAACTAGAAGTTCTAAGCTAGAAGTTCAGAAGCCAAGATCTAGAAGCTCTCTATGCTACTCACGTGAGGATGTCACTGTTTTTAAGACCTTTCAGTGGACAGAGGTGGAGAATATATTTAATGTTTTTTAAATTATGACTTTATATTTATATCTTAAATTTAAATCTAAAAAATTTCCTTATTTATCATTCCTATTTGAGTGTCCTTTATTTCATCTGAGAACTCTGGTTCTCAACAATACTAAAATATTTACCTATTTGCTCTCTCCTTTGATAATACAAAATAGTTTTAAAATTATCAATAACCCTCCCTACAACAACCCTCACATTAAAACTCAAGATTTCTTTGCAATCTTTTTACTCTGGGGATATATCACATTGAGCATATAGAGTAAAAAAGTGTTCAAAAATTACTTGAATTAATTATTTTCGCTGTGTCTTATTTCTGTTTGTATTCAATTTTAAATTTGCTTCCCCCGTCATTTTAATTTAATTTTTTAAATATGTAAGCCCTTTTTAAGGATCGAAAGTCAAAAATATATGAAAATTTATACTCATCCCATGCCTATCTCTTATATCCCACATAGATAAGATTTTTCCTTAGTTTCTGACTTAAATGTCATGCTTTGTTTTGTTTTTCAGAAATAAGCACAGAGGTGTAGAAGCTGAAAATGTCACAAGGGCTGAGAAATGGCTGGTCTGAGAAAGGTCACCTTCATTCTGTTTTCTTAATAATTTAACTTGTTTTTCACAGGCCTATAGGAATAAAAAATTTGCCAATAAGCTATGGGCAAATTTGTCATATTTTTCTATCCCTGTAATAAAAGTGGATATCAGCAGGGCACTCCTGGGGTATTTACTCATGGTGGTACTAAGACATTAAGGGCCATATCTATATCAAGGCAAATTCTCACTTTTGAGATAAGTGGGAACTTAAGAGGCACCAGTAATAATTCTTCTTTTACAGCATTTTGCAACTCATTGAACTCTAGAACAGAGCCAGCGGTGGTTGGGAATCACTGTGTCCCCGAAAGGTTCTTAGTCTGAACGCTAGGGAGCTGCCATGAGTGTGGCATCCCAGTCATGAACATCTTCTTCTAAGAAACCAACACTAAAGGCCCCCAGAGAGGAGGCTTCTTGGAGGGCAAAGGACTTTAAGCAGCTAGACTAGAGTCTTACTAAAGGTTAGATGTATTTAAGGAAACTCAAGCTAACCCATATTCCCATTTTGGGGGATTCAAGGAAAAAAAAATAAACATATGTTCTCTGAGGCCATTTTTCTAAAAACTTTAAAGGGGAAGCAGCAATTTTTCTATCATCTGGGGCCCTTGAAGAGGAATAAAACGAAGAACATATTCACCATGTCTACAATACCTTGTGAGTATCAGTGTCAAAGGCCATAAAGGAAAAAAATCTGGCCAAATGGCCAGAACCCATTAACAGAGGGAGCTAATCAGTCTGAATATAAAGTAAAAGTAAAGCTGATAATGGTCAGGGAACTCTAAAATGTCCAGGTATCATTAGAGATGATCTAGCATTTACCTTTTTTTTTTAAGACAGAGTCTCACCATGTCTCCCTTGGTAGAGTGCTGTAGCATCACAGCTCACAGCAACCTCCAACTCTTGGGTTCAAGTAATTGTCTTGCCTCAGCCTCCCAAGTAGCTGGGACTACAGGCACTCACCACAACACCTAGCTATTTTTTGGTTGTGGTTGTCATTGTTGTTTGGCAGGCCCGGGCTGAATTTGAACCTGCCAGCTCTGGTGTATGTGGCTGGCGCCCTAGCCACTTGAGCTATAGGTGGTGAGCCTCTAGCATTTATCTTAATGCCCCTGTACACTGCCTGTTTATTTGAAGAGAACAATGTGTTCTGACTTTTATATTCTTATACCCTGAATTTTTTTTTTTTTTTTTTGCAGTTTTTGGCCAGGGCTGGGTTTGAACCCACCACCTCCAGTATATGGGGCTGGCGCCCTACTCCTTGGGCCACAGGAGTCGCCTTGAATTTTTCTTAATAAAGAATTTTGATTCTGATTGGACACAGTGTCTCATGCTTGCAATCCTAGCACTCTAGGAGGGCAAGATGGGAAGATCTGTTGAGCTCAGGAGTTCAAGACCAGCCTGAGCAAGAGCATGACCCCATCTCTACTAAAAGTGGAAAAATTAGCACTGTAGCCTGGAATGTTAACAAAGTCAGACTCTGTCTCAAAAAAAAAAAATTATTTCTAAATTTTTATTTTTATTTTTTATTTCTTGCTCTTCTTATAAAGATGTCCCAAAGAAAAATAAAACTGTTCTCAGTTTTAGTGGTTCATTTTCTTTATGGATTGCATTAATTTCACCAAAGTTTTTTTTTTTTTTTTGTGGCTTTTTTTGAAGTTTTTGGCTGGGGCTGGGTTTGAACCTGCCACCTTCAGCATATGGAGCTGGTGCCCTACTCCTTTGAGCCACAGGCGCTGCCCACACCAAAGTTTTAGTATGAAAAAAAAACACAAAAAATTATTCCAATGCTTAAAAGGATACCAAAATCAAGAAAATACCTACCAAATCATTAGAGCATGCTAAGTTTTCAAGTATTATTTATTTATTTGAGATAGAACCTCAAGCTGTCGCCCTGGGTAGAGTGCCATGGCATCACAGCTCACAGCAACCTCCAACTCCTGGCTTAAGCAATTCTCTTGCCTCTGTCTCCTAAGTAGCTGGGACTACAGGCGCCCACCATAACACCTGGCTATGTTTTGGTTGTGGTTATCATTGTTGTTTGGCAGGCCTGGGCTGGATTCGAACCCACCAGCTCTGGTGTATGTGGCTGGCCCCTTAGCCGCTTAAGCTACAGGTGCCGAGCCTCAAGTATTATTTTAACAGTGTGCATTCCTTTACCCTTGTAATTTCTTTTCTGGGCATTGAAATAGCTGGTTAAAATCCTCCTAATTGCTTTCAGAGCCCATTGAACTAGTGGTCTCTTTGTCTCCTGGTGGTCCACTGGCTCCCTTCTGTCCTCCCACAGAGAAGCATTCTTTAATCTGAGTTTGGTGAGACTTTGTGCAGGTGCACACGAATAGCATCCTAAATGCACACGTAAAACTCCAGAGCTGTGTGTGACTCGTAGACACACCTAATGCCTACACATTAATCAATTCATGTCTCTACTCTTTGGCCAAAGTAGGTTTCTGGAAAATGGTTTTAATAATCAAAGTTGTTTTTGCCAGAGGTCTACCAGATCTTAAATATTATGTCTACGTCTTTCTGTCAGAACAGATTTGGAGTAAAAATTCGATTTTGCTCTGCCATAGGCAAGACAACATGTTCCCTAAATATTTTGCTTTCCAGCTAAAGAGAAAGCTCATTAATAAATACACAGCTGTGTGTTGAGCACCACGACCAGAGAACTACACGGTGTGTGGGTGTGTGTGAACACTGTGCTCTTAAGTGGGAGGGAAGTGGGGAAGGGCTGTGCCCTGGAAGCCCAAAGAACAGGAAGAATGGAGGTCCCAATGTTGCCAAAAGCTCAGATAGGATAAGAACTGACAAGGTGACTGGTGAAAGTGCAGTGAGGTTGGGAGCTAATTTGCAGGGTTTGGGGAGTGACTGGGAGATGGAGAGATAGAGGTGACACTGGATAACTCTCTTAGTGTGGCAGCTGGTGGGAGGAGGGGATCAGGAGGTCCAGGTGGGATTAATAGAGGCTTGTGTTGTCTTCCAGAAAGTGTGGTAATGATGGCATAAGCCTCTGGAGGGAAAGAAGTTGAAGCAATGTGAGAAAAAAATTAACAGGACCCTGAGAATGAGGCTGGGATGGTGTCCAGAGTGAGGTGGGAGAGTCAGGCTTAACCAGAGCAAGGCAGCCCACCAGGAGGGGAGGAAAGATGAATGTGCACCACTCAGGTTTCTAGATTTGAAGGCAAGAAGTATTTATATGGAGATTTGGGGGGTTTTTACTTTGGGTTGGTGACAGAGGAGAAATAGGTGGCATTATCATTTGCTGAGAGAAGAATGAGGTCTGAGGTTTGGTGAGTGAGGTGGAGTCTGCGATAGCCGCTGTGGAGAATGGAGAGAAAACCAACTAAAGACTCAAGAAAAGAATTTATTATGGCATCACCTGGGATTCTTCCCCCCTCCCCCCGGTCCCATCCTGTCCGGTGTCCAACAAAGTGTCTAGTATGCAGCAAAGGAGGGACTGTCACCTAAAAATTTGAACCTTTGAATGGATGATTCCAGGATCCAGCAGGTGTAGGATAAGACCAGGGGTGACAGTGTCTGAGGATGAGGACCTGAGGGTGCTGAGAGGTGGGGGTGGACTGGGCTGCCCGGATGTGAGCGGATGTGCTCAGTTACGCTGGCACGGAGGAGTAGCTGGTGCTTCTCTCTTCCACCTCAGGGCGGAGTGGATTCCCAGGACTTTTGTCCCTGGGATCCTGTTCCCTGCCACCTTTGTCTCTGTACAATAAATATTGTCTTTTTAATAATGAAAGTTTTGGTAACCAACAAGGTTATATGAAGTTGACGAAACCAAGAAAATGTATTTTAGGAAGTGAGAATGCTTTCCCCTATCTCTTCAGTTCTGCTCCTAGTCTCACTTCCTTAAACTTCCTTGTATCCATTTGGATAAACTATCTACATAACAGCAGGTAAAATGTATCTCTGGCTCTTTGATAATCACTCATGTGTTGAAGCATCAAATGTGTGCTATTCCCCTGAGCATGATAACACTTCCTTAATTGGACACTCCCAGACCTGCTCCCATTTCCTGGGACTCACACTTATACCACTTAAAAGCAGGGGGAGAAATACCCAGGCATAAATGTTATCTGTATTCATCCCACCCACCTTGAATTGAAAGTGGCTTGCCTTTTGATTGTATCAGTATCCTAGTATTTGTAGGATATGGAGCCTTCTGAATTAGAAAAATTATGCTACAATTTCAATTTTTTCAAGAAAACACTAAAACAACAGCATTGCCTGTAAGTCTAAAAATCCTCCTTCTCCACTGCTCACCCCAGGAGTCACAAGTCAAGGTAGGCAAACTTAAAGATGTTTAACTCATTTTAGTTCTTTTTTTTAACCTTCAAATTCTTTTCATAAAATTTTATTTTGTTTTCTTTCCCTTCCCCCTCCCTCCTGTCTTTTTTCATTTCTTAATCAGAATGTGAGTTAAGGTATCAAATGCTTGACTTTAGTGCTGGGTCTGCAACAACGTGATGGTTTCTATTTTCATCTTTCTACTTTCAGCCACATGCTCTGCCAAGGATGTGCCCTTTCTGCACAGGCTGGCAACATCTCCCTGACTGCTGCTTTTTCTGGCAGACTGGCTGCTGACATGCTTCCTGAGGAAGGGAGGCAGCTGGGACCAGGAAGCGGAGGCCGTGGGTGTTATTACTCCCTCTGTCCATCCCTTCCCACCCTCTATCCAAGCGTCAGTGGAGCAGTGATGGGAACCGGGGCTGAGAAGGGATCTAAAAGAGGTACCAGGGTCCTTCCTCCCAAGGTACTGCTCTCCGTGGCTGCAGGCAAACTAAGCTCTTCGCAATTCACAAAATGAAGTATGAGGAAATGGAGTCAGATGATTTCTTGACAACTCTCTCTGTTTTCATATCTATGCTTTTTAAAGGTTATTTGCTATTTAATCTGCCCTGAACAATTTCTCCTTACACCTTAATGTGTTTCTGGTTCTTCCTCTTCCATCAGTTGGTAAATGTTCCAAGAATATGAAGGTATTTAAATATCAAAGCAAATAAATTTTGGTGGTTATAACAAGGAATTCTATATGTTCATTAAAAAAGACGCTTACAGAGGCTTTTCATGACACAGAAAAGTGTGCACACTATAATGCCAAGTGATAAGCAGACGCAGGCAGGGAAGTGAAGTAGTATTAAGTCAGCTGTTAATGCCAACTGTTAGCAGGAGTTCTCCTTGAATGGTAGAATTATATGTGTTTCAATTTCTTTTTACTATCTTTTGTTTTTCAAAATAAAGAATATCATAACCATGTTTTTCTGTTATAAAAGTAAATAGTTATTTTTAAATATATAGTGATTATTTTTGCTATATATTTATAATGATGCATGCTAAAGCCAGCTTATGAATAGTTTTTAAAATACGCTTTGCTTTGAGTTTTCCAGCTCTGTCTATAATGTTTTTTTTCCCCCCTAGCTTCTGTGTTTATATAACTGGTCAAATTCTGGTGCCTTTCTGAGAGGTGGCGATTTTAAAATGCTGATGTTAGACAAACCTAAGAGAACTGAGAAGGGAAAAGGAAAGATCATACACTTTCTTTGGGGATTGCATCTATCAGGACAGGTGAAAGCACAGGTTCCCAAGAGGTTATTTCAGGAAAAGGCTCTCAGATGAGTCTGTCACTTCACACAGGTGCTGTGCTGTGTTTGCTCAAGCACTGCTGGGATAACAGATCACAAACTCAGGGAGGCCACACATGCCAGTTGGTACAAGTAAAATATCCTAACAGAGAAGGCACTTCCTCCCGGTAATGAAATACGTAAGAAATAACAAAAAATCTGGTTATTGCCTGGTGTGACTGAGCCTGTCCACTTCCCACAATGAGAGGGGAGCAGGAAAAAATGCAGACATGGCCAAGAGAGCACAGAACTCACTCTGGTTTCTGGGGAGATGGTGTTTTACCTCCTCTAGCTCATCAGCTACAAGTGGATATTTCCAGAGGTCATTCAGAAACTGAGAGGCTAAAAGAAGACTGCATTATTAACCCGGAACGTGGGGCCTCCAGATGTGGACAGGACTTTCCGTGCGTCAGTCACAGCCACCAAGAGAGGTTAAAGAGAGAGAGGAAATGTATTTTTAGTCCACTCATTTGGCCCCTGGACCTAACAACACAAGGTTTCTTATAGTCATATATTTAAAGCATGGTCTTTTTTTTCTACTGTTGCCCCAGGCTAGAGTGCTGTGTCATCATAGCTCACTGCAACCTCAAACTCTTGGGCTCAAGCTATAATAGCTGGTACTATAGGTGCTTGCCACCATATCTGGCTAGTTTTTCTATTTTTAGTAGAGGAGGGTCTTACTCTTGCTCAGGCTGGTCTTGAACTCCTGAGCTCCAGCTAGCCACCCTCTTTGGCCTCCCAGAATGCTGGGATTACAGGTGTGAGTCACTACACCCACCCAAAGTGTGGTCTTAAGTGTGGTCTTCTGACCAGCTACAATGTAGATTGTGGTGCCCGCCCCAGATTCACTGAAGGGAAAATGCATTTTAACAGAAGCAGTGTATGATAGGTATGAAATATTTAAGCACTTCTGTATTTTTCTGCTTCCTACCTGTTTTAAAATATATTGAAAATAAGATTATTTACTATGGCAAAAAGATTCATTCTCCAGGTAAAATCTGTGTGTGTGTGTGTGTGTGTGTGTGTGTGTGCATACCTTTCCCCAGCTAAGGTAATCAGAGGCAACTTGACATTTATAATTTACTTTTCAAACCTAGTTTATAAAGGCAACTGCTTTCCTGCTGTCTCAATTTTCTAAATCCCTATGACTTCTTGTGGTTCTAAGCAATTTTTAAAAATTAATTTATTTGTTTGAGGAATTTTTTTTTTTTTGAGACAGATTCTCACTTTGTCACTCCTGGTAGAGTGCAGTGATGTCACAGCTCACAGCAACCTCAGACTCTTGGGCTCAAGCGATCCTCTTGCTTCATCCTCCCAAGTACCTGGGACTACAGAGGCCCGCCACAATGCCTGGCTATTTTTAGAGATGGGGTCCTGCTATTGCTCAGGCTGGTCTAGAATCTTGAGCTCAGGCAATCCACCTGCATCAGCCTCCCAGAGTGCTAGGATTAGGCGTGAGCTACCTTGCCTGACCTATTTTAGCAGATTTTATTTTTGAAAAGGATTATTATTTACCACAGACATATAAATATTTTTTAAGACTTGTAAAAGTTTTACTCTCTACCTTTTTACATTTTCTGGGAAAAAATATTTTTTCCTTTATGTGTATTCTTTTAAAGTTATTAGGAATAATTCTAACCTTGTATTTTTAAATCTCAACAATCTAAACATGTGGTGGGATGGCGTTTTGGTTTCTAGGTTGCAAGTGTCCTGGTAATGTGCTAAATTGTCTAAGAACCCACCTATGAGAATGTGACCTCTCTGAGCACGGAAGGAGTTCAGACTCCATCATCCCATGAAGGGCTGTCTTTATCTTGAGGAGCTTTTTCTTCATCAATGAATGACCAGATTCCAGTCATAGATGGACTTAACAGTATCTGGCAAACATGCAATCGATTTACCCTTGACCTTGGAGGGAAAAAGGACAGGGTACTCTGAGGGAAAACTTAAAAATAACATTTAAGGTGCTTTTATTTTATTCAATTTATTTTTTTTGAGACAGAGTGTCACTATGTCACTGTTGGTAGAGTGCTGTGAAATCATAGCCCACAGCAACCTCAAACTCTTGGGCTTAAGTGATTCTCTTGCCTTAGCCTCCCAAATAGCTGGGACTATAGGTGCCTGCCACAAAGCCTGGCTATTTTTTGTTGCAGTTGTCATTGTTGTTTTAGCTGGCCTGGGCTGGGTTTGCACCCGCCCCGCCAGCCTGGGTATATGTGACTGGCTGTAACCACTGAGCTACAGGCACCAAATCTAAGGTGCTTTTATGATCTGTATTACTGAAAAACATTTTACATGTCCTAGAAACATTTGGATTAAGCAAAAGAAGAGAGGCAGAGGGGATCTACGGCTGGATCTTGGTAGGCTCCTCTTCAAAAGTTCACTCTTACCTGATTGTCGAATCCGTTGAAGTGTTTGCTGGACCAGAACCTCGGATCTTGGGACAATGATGATGAAGTCTACTTTGCTGAAGTGACCGAGGTCCAGGCTTTGACTGCCACTGTCTGCTATAGCACACACCTGGGATAAGAGTTTTCTGGCCACTGTTAGCTGAGGTTGATAAATTTGGAAGGTTTCATTTTCTAAATCTAAAATTAAAAAAAGTCATAAGAAGGAGTTTAATTTACATCTCTGAGGGCCACTTGAATCCATATGAGGACACATCTCACACACACAGCAAGGAATTCTCATTTGCTATTCTTAGTTCCTATTGAATTTTAATAGATTCATCCATTTTCCCTGGAAACTTGGTTGAGAGGATGTGCTCAGGCTTTAGGGATGTGTTCAGGAGTGGATGTGCAGTTTTACAAATGTTATTATTTTAAAGTCAACTGATTGTCTCACAGATGTTTAACCTTCCCTACTCCAAGTCAGAAATAATAGAGACAGACTATACCTTTGCAGCTAGAGTCAGGACTCATTCCTTGAAAGGGGAGAGTTTCCAGTTTTCTTTAGGGATATCAGCACAGGCCAGTGCTTGAACCCAGACCCAGTTTGGGGAAGGAGGTGGTGCTGTGACTATAAGGAGGCTGTGTTCCTTTGAGCTTTTCTGGATGGCACTACAGTAAACATTTCTTCTTCAGCAAGTCAGCTGCAGCGTGGTCTGAAATTCCCTTCCCGGTGACTACATAACATAGGTCATGGAGACATGACCTTCACCTTTCTCCCTACTCTGCTCACTTTTGCCAGTGCTTGTGACCTGGCAGGTCTAGGTGGTTGTGGTCAACTCCAGTGCTGACGCCTGGACTATCTGAAGAGACCTGACTCATGACATAGCCAGCTGGCCACTCAGCAGATGACGTATTCCACAAACATAGCCCAGATACTCTGAGCATGTGAGTAGCTTTTTATTACCAGGATAACCAAGCAATCAATCTATCTTATACATGTGCGCACATCCACGTACACAAGCAATGACAGAAACAAGTTCAGTCAGCTAAACACCTGAGCAGGCAGCATCCCATCCTTTAAAGACCTGCTTTTTATCAAGGAACAAATGTGACAATCTGAAACAGAATCACAAGGTTCTGATTAACCTGTGCTAATTAACGTTTTCTAAAATCAAACTGTAATGCAGTCCAGGCAAAGAAACAGAGTCACAGAATGCCAGCTACCAAGGACACCGAGGGCAAGTGGAGATTTTTATGGGTGGTCTCTCTACTGGCTGAGAGAACCCACTGGAAAAACCCAAAGTTGCCAACTTTTTTTTTTTTTTTTTTTGAGATGGAGTCTCTCTCTGTTGCCCTGGGTAGAGTGCAGTGGAATCATCATGGCAGCAACCTCAAACTCCTGGACTCAAGCAATCCTCCTGCCTTAGCCTCTCAAGTAGCTGGGACTACAGGCACCCGCCATGACAACTGGCTAATTTTTTCTATTATTGGTAGAGAGGGGGGTTTTGCCTTTGCTCAGGCCAGTCTTGAACTCCTGACCTCAAGTAGTTCTCCCCTCTCGGACTCCCAGAGTGCTGGGAGTATAGGTGTGAGCCACTGTGACCAGCTCCAGAGCAGCAACTTTTAATAGTAACCCAGATAAGTTTTGCACCAGAAAGACTACTGATCAATGTAAGTCTGTCTTTTGATGTAGTTAGGCTGCTATTTCCTTTATTTCATAGATTGGATGAGTTGGGACTTAACATATCTGTATATTTATAGAATTTAACTTAGCAAGGTTTGAAGTTTGAGGAATCATAAAAACATCTTTATGCAATGTTTTGTAAACAAGGAACCAAAGATATGTACTTGGGAATCTGTAAGTCCTGTGAGAATATTTAAATTTTAAACGTGTTAACAATTCAACACAGTTAATATAAAACACATTTTAGATCATCTGAGTGACCACTTTATTACCAAATATTGTCCAGCAGTCAAAACATTTTATTGCCTGCATTTGATTGTGTTTTTACAACTGAGCTGATGCCAAGCTGTGCTACTTTTACTGCCTGAGGCAATCCTAATATATAAATGATGCATTCCCATCAGGCGGTGGCCAAGTGGCTGTCAGCAGCAACTTAAATGGGTCTGTTTCCCATCTATCCTTTCACCTGCTCTTTTTTTTTTTTTTTCCTCTCCTGTGTTGTCCCTGTCAATCAGAGAATTGGGGCAGGAATCTGAACACAAAGGAATCCAGTCTAATGACAGAACTCCTCTTCCAAGAGCAGTCCCCCTTTAAGCTCCTGAAGTTTGTTGTAAGACAGATGACTTGACAGTCTGCAGCATCTGCTAGGAAGCCCTCACTATCCATAAGACAAAGTCAGACTCAGAGTGTAAGTGAAGGAACGTGAGGAGTGGGGGCCCTGCAGGCCTATAGTCCAGACTTGCTATGGAGTAGTTCTTTGAAGCCCTCAGCAAGCACAACTCTCTGGGCACCACTGGTGAAACTAAGGAAAATGCACCAAAATCCCTGGAATCTTTCAGGGAAAAAAAGAGAGAATGCTTAAGATAAAGTCTTTGCTTTTCATTCTAGGAGACTTTTACTAACTAGGATCAGGGACTTTTAAAACTTTTAATGGTAAGGCATCTTAAATTAATAAGAGAAAGGTTGCCGTGGTCTATGACTTCAGGAGGAATTCTCAAAACCTTCAGAATGACTTCGTTTCTATAATGCCTGTCCTAAGGACTGATTTTCTTCTCTTGGTGTGAGGTGACATTTACCCAGGTTTTGTGTGGGCACCATAGCAGCAGCCTCCTCGGGGGACACACATTCATTAAGGTCTCCATTGAAGGGGGTAACAACGCTGTCGCCTCTTCTCTGTTGCATTTTTTCTAGCAGCTTGTCTAGGTCATCACCTATTACAAATAAAGTGGAGAGAAGGTTACAAGCAATGATATGTTTGTAACGTTTTTATCAGTCTCTGAGTTGGGCTGTTAGGTTGGGTTCTCATCAAGATCTGTTCGGCCCGTGGGTGTTTTAAGCCTCACCATCTCGGCACCAGCATCTCTATCGCAAGAGCCACCCTCCTTGGTATCGTGCTTACAGTTCACCTGCTTTCACTAGCTGTTCTCTCTTGACCTCGATAATATTCAAAAGCAGGCAGAACAGGATCACTCTACCCCTGTTTGACATATTAGAAAACTGAGATCCAGGGAAAGGGAGGGCTGACCCAAGGTCACCCAACAAAGTCACAGCTGAGCTGAGGCTCCTGACCCTATAGTGACGTGCCTCCCCCAGACCCCCTGCTGCTTCCTGTGGTGTTAGTAACATAATACCTGGGATACACCACTCCAAATGAAAGATCTGCGGGCAAGCTCTCTCTCCACACTGTCTCCTCGACAGGCTAAGATTTAAGTTCAGAAAATCATGCAGCCAGGGGCTGGCAGTGTTGCCAGATCCACTCACCTAATGACGTGGTTTTGAAATGTGATGCCAGGAAACTGACCTTTCCTGTAATGAGCTCATAACTAATTTCTTTCAAAAACTCACTTGTGGTGAGCATGCTTTCTGCCAGAGCTCGGGACTGATGCTGGCCTGCAGAACAGAGGGGAGAAGAGATGACCGCAGTAGAACATGTTCACTGGAACATTATTTATAATAGCAACAACTGGAAACAACCAAAGAGGGGATACTACAGGAACCTGGGTTAAGAAAATCACGGCACATTCAAAGATTTGAAATGTCAGTTTGAAGACTGTAGACAGAAACAGAAAACATTTATAATCTAATGCTAAGTGATCAGGGGAAAAAATGATGTACCTTACATTTGTAAATGTAAAAACACACATATCCATGTGTTTAAAGAATAGGGAATAGGGAAGATCCCTGTGCTCCCCCTCCCCACCCTGGGGCTGTGGGTAACACAAGCCTGCCCTCAGGCTGGGCTGTTTGTTCTGATGAATGTCCAGGGGTTGTGGACACAGGGGAAAAAAAATACTAGGGAAGAATATGAAAAACATTATAAAAATTGTGTTTGTGTGTTTATTATAAATATTTTCCTTAAAATATAAACGTAAGTTGTTAAATTGCTTTTAGAAATAAAAATGTTAAAAATTAATGTATCCCACTGTCTGATGAAGCTTTCTGAAAATATACATAGCAAAGAAAGATGGGTAGACAGGTTTTGCCCAAGTGAGGGGGCTTCACCTCTTTGCTAGGAAGAAGTGAAATTCAGTACAGAGCGGAGAGAAACAAAAATAGTCTAGTTGGCTACCCAGGATGATGCCTGATGGAAAATCAGGACAGTGAGAAACAAACAAAAAAGATACAAAATAAAACCTTCATTTTGTAACATGCCAACTTTCTGAATCTTCCTTAGCATCAATGTTATAATATTAAATAGACTCCTCAGTGAGAAGGAGAATATATGAACTAAGTTTTTGCAAATTTGATTAACTGTCTTAGGCCACTTGTGGTGCTGGCTTCATCACATGTTAGAGTGGTAACATTTCCACAACCTTTTAAGGACAGCAGTTACATGAGACAAGGGTATCTGTTACTAGGGTGAGCTTTGACATGATGCTCCCACACCCAGCTGACAGGGCCACCAGCCAAATTGAGGGCTATAAAAACTTGATCTGAGGAGGAAAGGAAAAGTTAAAATTAGGAGAAGGAACTAGAATTGGAGCAATTAATCAGAGATTAATTACATGGATGCCTGAAACACCCAATAGATACTTTTCAAATGGACAGATGATTGAATGAATCGATTAAATAAACAAAAACAAAAAACAAACAAAAGAAATTACTCACCTAACACTACCACACAAAATTCATTTCCTCTGATTTTCGATGCACAAATTGCCACAACGTAGTCTGGTAGCCTTTGATAGTGTCTTATTTCACTGAGAGTCCTTAATGTCTCTGAAATGCCTTCTGCCAAAGAGTTTTGGGTCACAATCACATGCACCAAGTCTTGAGATACGCTGGCGATTAATCTCGCAAGCCAGGGGAGTTGCCCTGGCGACACAGGGGTACACGGAGCACCTATTTGCAGGGCTCGCTCTCTCAGAGTAAATTCCTGCATGGCTTTCAACATAATTTGCTCGAATTCTTCCCTGAGAGGTATCTGATCAGGACCTATAATGAAGAAGATTACAGCTGGAATTTTTAAAAATTATAAGAAGGAGAGAGGAATACTGTCCTCCTATCCACCGGACTCCAGCTGGGAAATAAGCTCTTTTCCTATAGGTGTTCTCACAAATAGGACCCCTATTAACCACTACCTGTTGTGAAATTATCTTCTTTTTTTTCTCTCTGCCTTAATTTTTTTTTTTTTTGTATTTTTATTTTTTGAGACAGAGTCTCACTCTGTCGCCCTGGATAGAGTGCCATGGCATCAGCCTAGCTCACTGCAACCTCAAACTCATGGGCTCAAGAGATCCTCCTCCCTCAGGCTCCTGAGTAGCTGGGACTACAGGCACCCCAAATGTGGGTTTTTATTCCCAAAAATTTTGTCTTAAGCTTGTATCTACTCACTGTACGGTCAATTATTTTTTGAGACAGTCTTACTATGTTGCCCTAGGCTGGAGTGCCGTGGTGTCAATTCATAGCAAACTCAAACTCCTGGGCTCAAGCTATCCTCCTGCCTGAGACTCCCAATTATCTATGAGCCAGCTAATTTATTTTATTTTATTTTTAGTAGAGACTGATTTTGCTCAGACTGGCCTCAAACTCCTGAGCTCAGGCAATGCATCGGCCTCGGCCTCCCAGAGTGCTAGGATTACAGGCATGAGCCACTACAGGCTGGGCCTCAATTTTTTTTTTAATCAGGCTTTTGTTTTCTTTTATTCTCCTCCTGGTCTCTTTAAGAGAGGCTGTAGTGAGAGAGACTATCAATTCCACTGGGTGCCTTGGGAGATGGTCACTGCAGATGGCTTATTTCTTGACCTATTAAGCTTGGAATTATGGAAATCGTTACTGACTAATGAAATAAGAAGCCACTGGCTGGTGTATAATCAAGTTTTGGATTTCATTCATTTCTCATTTTATTCACAGATACTTTGAAAAGCATTTCTAATGTATTACCTCTATATCTAATTTTGAGAATAATGTCCATAGGGATATTAAGTTTAATTATTTTTCACTCACAAGTTGTATTTTAGGCAGCCTCACACTTTCCCCACCTAGAGAATGCTTTCATCACCCAGTTATTCCCCTGTGTTCTGGATTGTTAAATAGAGCATTTGGTCCTCTTTCCCAGCCGTGCTTAGGGCTAAGCTTACATTGCTGACCTCTGACCCCTGGAATTAAGGGGACTTGGTTTCTTACTGTCTTTAGAAACTCTCAACTAGTCTTTAAAACAAAATAAGCAAGTCAATGTTTGGTATCCAAGTGAAACAAATGAACTAAGGTTTCTATATTTAGTTTAAATTGAAACCAGTGAGAATATAATCACTCCCTCTATTCAGGAATTTTTTTTGTTCTGTGAACTCAAGATTAAGTCAAACAGTAATGTAAATGGCCTCCCTGGCCCTGCCATCTTTTCTAGGAAAGTCAGAAAAGGAGGGGTTTAGTAATGTTTTAAGGACAAGGAAGATTACATCAAATATTATACATTTTAAAAATAAACTATTTTGATTGGAGAAAACAGTTTTTCTAAGATTGGTTGTGGGCCAGGGAAAGGTAGGAGAGTAGAGACAACATCTAGACAGATTTTTCTTTTCTATATGTGGAAATAGGACTAGAAAGTTGTAAAGCTTCTGTTTCTTACGTTCTTCCCAATTGCTAGATGCTTTTTTTTTTTTTTTAATAGGGTGTAGTTCTGTCACTCAGGGGTAGGGTGTGCAGTGGTGCCACCATTGCTCACTGCAACCTCAAATTCGTAGGATCAAGTGGTCCTCCTTCCTCAGTCTCCCCAGTAGCTGGCACTACAGGAGCACACCATGCCTGGCTACTTTTTTTTATTTTTTGTAGAAATGGTGTCTCACTCAGAGTGGTCTCAACTCCTGGTCAAGTGATCCTCCCACCTCAGGCTCCCTGAAGAAAGTGCTGGAATACAAGGTTTTATTATTGTTGCTATTTTTTAAAATCACTCAGGAGCCACCAAGACTTCTGATCATTATTCAGCTTTATCAAATTAGCAACATGGTAGTGGTCACTAGGTACACACTTAGCAGTGAGCTCAAAGTGGAAAGATGTGTACTGACTATCTCAAATGAAGGGAAGGTGGTTGTCTATTTAAAAATTTCTTCCGCCAGAACATATGACAGCTTAAAAGCAAGTGGCCCTGATTCTTTCCAATTTCCTATTGTCTCTTATTGATGACCTGAAGGCTCAGATGCCTGGTTAATAGTTGTGGCCATGAGACCTACTCCAAACCAGGATTGAGTTAACATGTTCTATCTGGAAGCATAATCAATATCAAATACAAAATTCTGACTGAATTCCTGTTAGGAATTACGAAATGGGGGAAAAGATGTTAAAGTTTAAATGAGGTAAGAGACTTCTTAGAGTAAAATGCCTTGCTTCCAGTCATCCCTGCCACTTTTTTGTCTTCATCCTTTATAGTTAAATTGGAGGAGCCTATTCTACATTTTTTGCAGGCTTGGTAATAGCAATTTTTTTCCTTCAAGTGCTGATCTCCAGTCACTCAGTTTAGTGACTCCAGGTATCAGTTCTGATAGCTTTTTGGATAGAACCAAAGTAATAGGGAAAGACAAGGTTCCAACAGAAGCAGAACCCTCCAAGAACAAGAATCTCTGGATTTGCTGATTTCATTATCTACTTCAAAAGATTTTCAGATTATGAAATAACTAAGCTTTTGTTTTTCTTTAAAGTGGCTGTAGTGGAAAGGTCTGTTTCTTCTAAGGAATCTTGCTTTTCTTCTTTTCTGTTACCTCTAAGCAACTGAGCTACCAAAGTATTAAAACTGTCCTTTTAGAAGTCTGGATTTATTTCTTTAAATGCCATAATCTATGGCATATGCGAAAATATTCTTGCCACCTTCTCGAAATCTCCAGAGGCAAAAAAATTTTTTTCCAAGGACTCCAGAATAGTTAGTCATTGAGGGGACAGAGAAATCCCGATGTATGAAGCTTAGATTAAAAAAAAAAATAGGGCAGTGCCTGTGGCTCAGTGAGTAGGGTGCCAGCCCCATATACTGAGGGTGGTGGGTTTGAACCCAACCCCGGCCAAACTGCAACAAAAAAATAGCTGGGGGTTGTGGTGGGCGCCTGTGGTCCCAGCTACTCGGGAGGCTGAGGCAAGAGAATCACCTAAGCCCAATGGCTGGAGGTTGCTTTGAGCTGTGATGTCACAGTACTCTACTGAGGGTGACAAAGTGAGACTCTGTCTCTAAAATAAATAAATAAATAGGTTTTCATGTTATACATTGAGAGATCTAATTGACTGGAAGTAAAACTCTGGAGAAAACTAATCTCTGAAAACTGAGAAGAGTCTGTGTAAAATTAAGTAAAGATTTTTATTTTTTTAAAGATAAGAGTTTTTAGTAATTTAAGGGAAGACATTTTGTTTTGACTGGTTTGTTTAATTAACTTGGACATTGATTTTTAAATTGTTATTAAGATTGGAGGGACATGGTGGCTCACACTTATAATCCTATCAATCCTATCTGGAAGGCCGAGGTGGGTGAATTGCCTGAGCTCAGAGGAGTTTGAAACCAGCCCAAGCAAGGGCAATACCCCATCTCTACTAAAAACAGAAAAAGTAGCCGGGTGTTGTGGGGGGTACCTATAGTCCCAGGTACTAGGGAGGCTGAGGTAAGAGGATCAATCACTTGAGCCCAGGAGTTTGAGATTGCTGTGAGCTATGATGCCAGAGTACTCTACCCAGAGTACTCTGGGTGACAGAATAAGACTCTGTCTCAAAAAAAAAAGTTATTAAGATTGAAAAATATGCTATAGTGTTTGGCTTGGTTGGCTATAACATCATTGTTCTATGATGCATTGCTTTACTGATTCTGGGCATATCCAGGAGCTGATTTTATATCTTAGAAAATGATCCACAGTCCACTGTCAGTATGTAGCAATTAAAATTATGACATAAAATGAGCTGGTGACTCAGGTGATTTTTACAAGTTTATTACCTATTGATAAGCATGATTAGTAAGTCCTAAGTTTATCCTGAGAGTGCCTCTCATGGGAAATCTGAAGCATTGTAAGTTTCAAAAGGCCATGTCAAAACACAGCCTGTGTGTAAGGGCACTAAGAGTTCTAGGCCAGGTTGCTAACCATGCCCCAAAGACTGAACCTGGCCTAATGCAGCTTTTTTTTTTTTTTTAAACTATTTAGCCAGTGTTTTTATTATTTCTTAAACACTGAAGTATTCTCTAACATTAAAAGAAAATACATAAGAGTGTGTACAATATTATTGTTTTTTCACATGTTAAAGTTTTATTCAACTCACTAATGTAGAAAGTAGCAGAAAGACAAAACCAGTTCCATGAAGATATGAAAAATCCGGTTTATAGGCTCAGTGGAAAAAGGTATGCTGAAATAAGAGTTACTAGTCAGATACAATACTGATTAATTTCCTATAAGGCAACAAAACCATAATATTTGGGATCATACAACATTTTTTACATGTAATTTTACATCTCTAACATTCTTCTAACTAAATCAGCAGCTCGAAGTACTGGAGTGAGTGTATAATTAGGTTGCATATTAGATGGGCTATTGCAGTTTGCAAAATAAAGGACATTTCAACGTAAATGCTGCTGAACCACTACAGTATTGTCAGGACACCTGCTACTCCCACTGTGGGGGTCTCAGGAGAATATATTAAATAGAGGAAGTGAAGGGTTCATGACCTATCTATTCCCCTTACCCTAGAGAGCCTTCCATCAGTGGAGTATAGCTGGAGAAGAAAAAACAATGGGTATGGGGCAGTGGATAAAATAAAAAGGGCAAGTGGGATACTGAAAAATATTGGTTTTAGGATAATGACTATGCTTGTATTCAAGATAGTAGCTGTGTTTTCAGAAAGGTAGCCTGGGCTCAGGGCCTGTAGCGAAGCAGCTAGGCTGTTGGCCACACACACTGGGGCTGCTGGGTTCCAACCCAGCCCAGGCCTGCCAAACATCAATAACAACTACAACAAAAAAAATCTGGGCATTGTGGTGGGCGCTTGCAGTCTCAGCTACTCAGGAGGCTGAGGCAAGAGAATCTCTTGAGCTGAAGAGTTGGAGGTTACTGTGAGCTGTGACGCCATAGCACTCTACTGAGGGGACAGAGTGAGACTCTCAAAAAAAAAAAAGTACCTTCAACGAATCCCCAACAATTGAAAAAAAAAAAAAAAAAAGGAAAGGTGGCCTGACCATACTCCCTGAGGGATGAGGAGGGCCTCCTGCACAACCCTTCCCAGTTCTGTTCGATTTGGCTTCTTTGGAGTTCTTTGGAGCATTATGAGACTGCACACTAGGTGGAGCAATTCATCTCTTCTAGGACCCAAAGGAGCAAGAGAAAAGGGAATGAATAGAAAATAAACAACCCTCCCCTCCAAAACCAACCAACAAATAAAACAGAAAACAAGAAGAGAAAGGGAAAAGCACGGTGAAAGAGATTGAAGGAAAAGAATGTTAGAAATGAAAGAAGAAAAATAAGAGACAGTTGGATGAATGTGAGAAAGAAAGGAAAAAGAATGCTACAAAAAAGAATAAAAATAGTCAACAGTGAATGATTATTGAAAATAACTTACCCAGCCGTACAAGATACTGTATTGTTAGAAGAATCATGTTTTCTACACTCAGAAGCTGACTGCCAGTCAACCCTAACTGTTCCAAATCTTTGTTTTCCAACTGTGGAATCTTGTAGCAATTTACCAGCAGAGGACTCACAACAATGTCACCAACATTTCCATAGAAGTAGGGTAAAGTGCCATAACCTGTCCCAATAGAAGTCAGTCAGTACAATTCAACATTTATTTTTGAGGTCCAGTCAGGTGCACTTGGTCAACTAGGAGCAAAGATGGTTAATAAAATTCCCTCCCCTGTGAGAGGGCTACCAACCAAATCAATCAAATATGTCAATCCTATGAAATTTACTTGGATGCTGCAAATTCTATCTTTATATTAAATTAGATGAACAGCAGCAAAATACAATTGGCCCTCTGTATCTGTGGGTTCTACATTTCTGGGTTCAACCAAATGTTTCTCAAAAATATTCAGGGGGAAAAATTCCACAAAGTTTAGAAAAGTAAAATTGGACTGTGGCACCTGCCAAGCACTATGGTGAATCCACATGAACGAAGTGATGTTGTGCCCACATTGTATTAGGCGATGCCTGCAGATTTCTGTGCAAATACTACACCATTTTATACCCAGGACTTGAGAATACAACAGATTTTGGTATTGGAGGGGCTGGAAGCAATACTCCATGGATACTAAGGGATGACTATATTTATATTACACGGGAGGATGGCTGCAGATTTCTGTGCAAATACTACACCATTTTATACCAGGACTTGAGAATATAACAGTTTTTGGTATTGGAGGGGCTAGAAGCAATACTCCATGGATACTAAGGGATGATTATATTTATATTATTTCTGTTTCCCACAGAAACAGTACATGGGAGGATGCCTGCAGATTTCTGTGCAAATACTACACCATTTTATACCCAGGACTTGAGAATGCAACAGATTTTGGTATTGGAGGGGCTGAAAGCAATACTCCATGGATACTAAGGGATGACTATATTTATATTATTTCTGTTTCCCGCAGAAGAGATATGTCAATATTATATCTCTGCCACAGAATACTGATGAGTTTATAAAACACCTCTGCATCCTTTGTAAAAGCACAATTATGTTTTCTGATAAAGTTCCTGATCAAGTTTCTTTTCAGATAAGAAATCAGAAAATGGGGTGGCACCTGTGGCTCAAAGGAGTAGGGCGCCAGCCCCATATGCTGGAGGTGGCGGGTTCAAACCCAGCCCTGGCCAAAAAATAAATAAATCAGAAAATGAACAAACTATCATATATGTGATACATGTTTCACTTTGAGATTTTCTTTAAAAAGCTAATATCATGGGTGGCACCTATAGCTCAAAGGAGGAGGGTGCTGGCCCCATATGCCGGAGGTGGTGGGTTCAAACCCAGCTATGGCCAAAAGCTGCAAAAAAAAAGCTAAAGTCGTTGATCAACAGCAACTTTCTACTAGTTGCACAGGCTTGGAGATTCCTAGTCCTTTTGTTATCTTAGCTGTTTTTGTTTTTTTCCTAAGTCAGTAAACAAATTATCTTAGAAGTAGATAGGATAAAAATATGTTGAAAATATTCCCTGTTTTGGTAGTTGGTAGAGAGGGCAATCCCTCAGTGAGATTTTCTAAACGGCAGGCACCATAGGACAAAAGGGTCTCCATGTTCTGCTTATCTTTCTGCTTAGTTGCACTGTGCTAAGGTTCAAAAAAAAAGAACTTCCTAAACCATATGAAATTTAACAGCTGAGATTCTCCCCACCTCATGCCTATAGATCTAGGATCAGTGACTAGGGCGGCCCAGTACAGGACAGGGCTCCAAGCAAAACCATCCAATTAGGTGTGCTCAGAATGTGCAAAAACACCACTCGCAGATACACTGTAAAGACTCTGGAACTGAAATGCCTATCTTCCCCTATCTGTCTTGTCCTAAAGGTAAAGCTCACAGCCTTCTTCTGGCTTAGGCTAGCTAGCCCTAACACCAAGAGGATTCTTGATGTGGGAATAAAAAACATCTAGGGAAGTGGCACCTGTGCCTCAAAAGGGTAGGGCACCGGTCCCATATGCTAGAGATGGCAGGTTCAAACCCAGCCCTGGCCAAAAATGGCAAATAAATAATTAATTAACTAATAAAAAGTTTTTTAAAAACCATCTAGGGATCCCTAAATTTCTAAATCTGCACTAACAGACCACCTAGAACAGGGATTTTCAACCACTGGTCTTAAAAAATTTAAAGACCATTAATTGGCTCAGTGCTTGTAGCTCAGCAGCTAAGGGCATCAGCCATATACACCTGATCTAGTGGGTTCGAATCCAGCTCAGGCCTGCCAAACAACAATGACAACTACAAGCAAAAAATATCCAGGTGTTGTGGCAGGTGCCTATAGTCCCAGCTACTTGGGAGACTGAGGCAAGGGAATTGCTTAAGCCTAGGAGTTGGAGGTTGCTGCAAGGTGGGATGCCATAGTACTCTACCCAGGGCTGTATAGTTTGAGACTTTGTCTCAAAAAAAGAAAAATAAATAAATAAAGAACATTAATTAAATTATTTTCAAAAAAAGTTCAAAGCCCAGTAGGTATACTCTTTTTCTTTTTGAGACAGAGCCTCAAGCTGTCGCCCTGGTTAGAGTGCTGTAGCATCACAGCTCACAGCAACCTCCAACCTCTAACTCCTGGGCTTAAGCGATTCTCTTGCCTTAGCCTCCCAAGTAGCTGGGACTACAGGCAGCTGCTACAATGCCTGGCTCTGTTTTGGTTGTAGTTGTCACTGTTGTTTGGTAGG
>CAUYQV010077424.1:0-15196 GCA_963574575.1 Galagoides demidoff
TGGCATCACAGCTCATAGCAACCTCCAACTCCTGGGCTCAAGCGAGTCTCCTGCCTCCGCCTCCCAAGTAGCTGGGACCACAGGCGCCGGCCACAACGCCCAGCCATTTTTTGGTTGCAGCCATCATTGTTGTTTGGCGGGCCTGGGCTGGGGATTCAAACCCGCCACCTTAGGTGTACGTGGCTGGCACCTTAGCCGATTGAGCCACAGGCGCCGAGCCACGTGATTTTCTTAGTTACTGTGTTAAGACATTTATATTCTACATTTAGAAAGTTTCACATGTATCATTTTTGGATAAACCATAGGCGTGATCCCACCAATCACCCTCCCTCCACCCACCTTTTCCCCAAGAAACTTTTATAAGAAAAAAAAAAGTCCTTACATGATGTGTGTGATAAACAATCAAAAAAGTCAATCTGTGATTTAAGGTCACATATTGATGGAAGGGAAGAATGAATTGCAAGGGGAATCTTAGACATTATAATGTTATAGTCTAATGCTTAGTTAATTTGGAATGAGAACAACATACGCTGAAGTCTAGGTCTCAATAATAAAATTTTTATTTGCACATGTCATCCAAGGACAAAGAAAATTATAGGAGTCACACAGTGCCATGAAGTAGTGATTATGTAAACATACAGTCCAATTTGATTGAATTCTTAGAATCTTTTTCTTAATATTTCCATACTCTGTATGACCTTTAAATATCAATTTATAAGCCATACTTTTTACCAAATTTATAGGTTGTAAGTAGTATATAACTATCTTTAACTTCTGTGCTATTGTTTGGTGTTCATTTTAGTTAAATCATTAGAAAATAAAAATTATAATAAATTTAGAAGAATAAGATAATTATTTGGGATAAAAAGTAGTAAAAATCAATATAAAACTTCTAAAGTCATTATTCATTTTCTTAGTTCTCATTGAATTTGATTTTATACAAAATTTATAAAATAGAAAATTGCACTAAATGCTGATTTGAACATAGTTTCTAAAACTATAAACACTACATCTTTCAAATACAATAAAATTTCTATATGATAAAATGTAATCAGGAAAGAAGTACTCAACATTGATTTTTATGGTGTATAACAGGTAAGAATATTCAGAAAACTAGAATTCAGCATTGGGTCTCTCAGACTAACATGGGAATCCAATTTATCTATTTGTCTCAGTATTTTTCACTTTAAGGGACTAAAAATATATCACTGATATTTTTAGATATTTTAAAGCACTTTAAAGATATAATTGATACACTTTAAGATGTACATATTTTTAGGTTTTGGTTTTGTATGTTTCCAGTCCTTGGCTATTACAAAGAAAGCTGCTGTGAATGTCAGGAGCATCAGTCTTTACGTGAACCTAGGCATTTATTTCTCCTGAGGAAATACCTAGGATTGAAATGGCTGGGTCATATGGTAAGTGTATGTTTAACTCTTCTATGACAACTTTTTATAAACTTTTTATTTTGACCTTTAGACTTACAGAAGAGTTTCAGAGATGGTATAGTTTCTTTATATCTCTCCTCCAATTTCCATAATGTTAACCTGGAATACAACCTGGTTACATAGAATCTTATGTAACCTGGGTATAATGATCAAGATCACGAAACTAACATTGGCATAACTCATTTGAATTTCACCACATTTTTCGTTAATAACTTTTACTGTTCCAAGAGTTTATTGAGAATCCCACATTATGTTTAATTGTCATTTCTCCTTAGACTCTGGGTGTAAAATAGGTCTGTCTTTCTGTTCATGACTTTGACACTTTGGAGAATGATGCTGATCAGTTCTTTTGTACGCTGTCCTTCAAACTTAAAGTTTTTCTCATGATTGGAATATATCATGCATGCTTAGCAATATTACCACAAAAATTATGTTGTGTACCTTTAAGAAAATAAACCATAAATCTATTTCCAAAGTGTTTGTATCACTTTCCATTCCCATTAGCAGAGATATGATCAGTCTCCTCTATTTTAGCCATTCTAGTGGTTACCTAATCGTATCTCTAGTGTGTTATTTGCCATCTAAATTTGGTACAGTATTGCTTAAATCTATCTTTTTTAATTTAATAATTTGTTCCCTTCTTGTTAAGTTGTAAGAGTTCTTCATATATTTTAGACCCAAGTCCTTTGTTGGATCTATGTTTTACTATATCGTTTATCCCAATCTGTAGCTTCCCTGTCCATTTTCATAACAATGCCTTGCAAATTGCAAAAACTTTTCTTAAACTCCAATTTACTGATTTATTCTTTTAATTTGTGTTTCATTTTTAAGGAATCTGTACCAAACCCAAGATCTCCTATGTTTTCTTCTTGCATTTTGTAGTTTGAGTTCATAAATTGGGTTCTTTGATTCAGTTTGAGTTAATTTCAATATCTTAACAAAAATTTAAGGATTGAAGTTCATGTTTTTCACACATGACAATCTTACTATACTGCCACTATTTGTTAAAATATATTTCTGTTTAGATCAGGATAAAAACATGTGCTAAAAAAGAGCAGATAGTATCTGTTTACACATCCCTGTTTCATAAAGGCAAATTTCTACAAGTTTAATGCTGATGTAAAATAGTACACACATTTTTAAAGCCCTTGATAAATATACACATTATCTTCCAAAAGCTTATTTTACTTTACTTTCCAATCAATATTTTATTAACATAATTCTGTTCAGAAATTTAATAAGCATAAAAATCAATTTTATTTTTCATTTAAATTTTCATTTGTTAAATTACCAATATGGTCAGCACTTTTTTCATTTATGTAAGTAAGTTTGTATTCTGTATGTTATATTTTCTTCAAGACTCACAATTTTTCTACCATAAGAAAATTTTTAATATATTCAGAACATTATCCCCATGCTTATTATATGTGCTGCAAATTCTTTTTTATCTCAGTTTGTCTCTCACAGTATATAAGGTGGTGTTATACAGAATCCTTAATATTACATACTTAAAGCTTTCACTCCACTTTTTTGATTTTGCCTTTGCATGCATAATAAAACTATAAGTTAAAGAAACATGAAAGCACTTAACATATGACAGGCAATGCTCTTAACATAGTAAGTCAAAAAAGAAAATCACATACAGGATATATCCAAAATGAAATCTGTTGTAAGGACCTAGAGAAAAAAGGACTGAAATCCAAAGCGTTAATGACTGTCGCTTGTAACAGATCATTTTTACTGTCTTGCTTGTGTGTTTCCCACATTTTCTATTTCAATTTTTGTCACTTTGTTATAAGTAATTATTAGAAAGGCAAAACCCTCTTCCCCAGATTTAGTGGTAATTGTTTATATGTTAATAAAAGCTCAATCAATACTACCAACATTATAGCTTTCCAACAATTATGCTATTAACTTAGATAAATAAACTTCCCAAGTTTCCTGACATTCTATTAGGGCAACTGCACATTCATGTCCAACTGTGAACATTAGAAATTAGCATTTGTTTCTCACATTACTTCAACCATGTTCACGTAGTGCCTAAAACACTCCAGATCTAATTCAATTCTATCCACTTTGCGGGCATATTAGCAACCTTGAGTCCATTTGAACTGTAATGTTTTAAGTCAATTAAGCATGCATGAGATCTAGAATAAGAGAAAAATATACAATCTAGCCAGGCTGCTGCTGTTTTATACTATTGGAATCATGCTGCTCTCTCCTGGGTGATTATTATCTCATTAACTTTTAAACCAGTTTGAAGATAATTTACTCAAAGTTTAGGCTTAATTAATATTACATAGGGTCAACACAACATTGGGGGCCAGTCTTATTTAAATTTTAACTTTTAGAACTCTACCATAATAACTGGGGAATCGTATGTTCTGTAAGAAAAGAATTTTACCCCATAATACCATTATAATTATGATATGAATGAACCTAAATTCTTTATGGCATTCATTGTAAGCCATCACTTCACTCGACAGGACGGCCCAACTTTTCTTTAATTAAATAATGTGCTAGTTAATAGAAGAAAGGTAGTTTTTATTATATTTCTAGGATGGCTGATAAACAATCCTGGTCCAATTTAGGGCCCAGGATTAGGAATCTAAGTTTTCCATGTTTAGAGGCTACAGGTGACTGTCCTAGTAGTCAGAGTCAGGAGACACAGAAAGACTGGAAACTGGACAGAAAGTCACAGGCTGTAATTCACAGGGCGCCAAGAGTCTCACCCTAACCAGAATCTTAGCAGTAGAGTAGCACTGACATGAGTCACAAAAGCGTAGATAGAAATGATTTTATATACATTTAAAAATTATTATATTAGTATCTAGTAAGAAGGTGATATGAATTTAAGGTAATTTCATAAGGCAGAGAAAGTCTATAGTAATTCAAAAGATGAGACATCATGGTAACAGCAGTGAGGAGGAGACAGGGAATCTGATTCAGCCTTCAAGAGCTGTATGACTTTGAAAAAGTTATTTTACCTGCCATTTCGTTAGGTATATATCTTGGTTTTTTTTTCTTTTTTTGACTTCAAAATATTACTAGGTAAAAATGTTTTGGTTACATGTATTATTTTGTTACACTTGAGTCCAGGTTATAAGTGTGCTGGATTTTTTTTTTTAATATCATACTTTAACAAAAGCAGGAGTTGAAACAATGTGATCTCTCGCTCCCTCCTCTAGCAATGGGCAGTGACCTGTGCTCATACAACAGTATACAGTACTGAGAAGTTTAAAACTGTGTATGAATGTATAAAATTTTAACAATAGTCCCCACGGTCCCTTTTGTCTAGGCACTGGAGTCACAGGGGGCTTTTATTTTCTTTTTTGCACTTTCTACACAGCCTTTTTAAATCACTAGGACAAAAATAATTTTTCAAAGAGGGGGAAAGGATGAGGAAACAGTAGCATCAGAACTTTTGGGGACATTGGTAGGCTTGGAATGGAAACAAGGACAAATGATTTTGATTTTTAACTAGATATAAGCCGTAAGACACTGATGCTCCTTCTTGGTTATACTTTATAATCATTCAAGGAAGTGTAAAGAAATACTTCTACTTTAGTCCCAGCCCCTATGATTGCAATTTAATTGGTCTAAACATTTGTCTCTTTTTTAAAAGCTATCCAATTGTTTCTAATATGTAGCCAAGACTGAGCAATATTTCTCTAAATGTAGCTAAGAATTAGTACAGTCTGTCCAAGGCATGATACCTAAGGATAGTGAGCTGGAATAATTTCCTGGTGATAAAAGTAATTTTAGGAAAGTCATTTTAGTAATTTTTAGTAATTTAGTAAAAAGTAGTTTTAGTAATTTTTTTAGAAAATCGAGCATCTCAGGCATGTTCAATTGCCACAGACCAAAAGCAAAACAAAGGAAATAAATTTTTATCGTGAGAAAATGAATATCACAAGTTTCATCTTTGAAGAAGCAAAGTATGATGTCAGAAACATGAGACTTTCTGCTGAAAGGGAATCATCTATAATTACAGAATAGGTAAAATGGACCTCCCCAGGATCTAGAGGAAGTTTATTTATTCAGACATTAAATTACAGTTTCCTTCTCTTCTGTGCTAGGAAGCAAAACTAAACACACCCAGTAAGCTAAGAAAGGGAGGGGAGAGAGAAAGAAACTGACCGTTTCTACCCAAGGCAAAAGTGTCAACCAAGATGAAATTGGAGTCACTGGTGTGCCTATCTCAGCTGTGACAGTTTTCCCCCTCATGGTTTGCTGCCCTTGGGGTAAAATGCTATGACTCCATTGCTATCAGATTTACTCTAAGACCTTGCCTTCACTGGTCTATAACTAGATTTTACTACTGAAACACACATCAAATTTTGTGAACTACATCTTATGTAATTGAAAACAATCATAAGATTCAGTGGAGGAAATTACACTTTACAATTTAATTTATAAAGTTGATAATTGCATTACATATTACTGAAGTTAAAATATACTATATTCTTTTCTTGTCTTTAGATTCATAAACCTCATGTGCTATCAAAAAGCTCAGGACAACATTATTTGAAAAAGCAGTGCCTCTGTTATCTCCCGTCCTCAATCATTATTATAAAAGTGCTTCTAATAGTTTATAATCCTATGATTTAAATGGGGGCTTTATTTATCCGTGATGCCCATCATGCACCAATAACAGTACTCTGAGTTTTACAAATGTCAACTTATTTTCACTTACTTAGTCAACAAATAACTTTCATTACAAACCGAGGTGTCAGGGACTGCACCAGGGATATAAGCAAACAGTACAGTTTTATAAAGTAAACAGAGGAGCAAATGGAAGGCTTGAATGCCACTGGGTCAGTGCTAGAATCAGATAAAGCCCAGAGTGCCCACAGGACAAACACACAGCCCGCGTATTATGAGGGAGCCATACATTTTCCCAAAGGCATTTTAAGAAAAAAAAAAAAAATCCAAAAACTCAGCTTTAATCAAGTAAGTTAGGAAGAAAAGGAAAAAAGTGGGTGAATGAGTACAGAAGAAGAGGTCTACAAGGGTGATTACTGTAGGCAGACGGTACATTGTTGTACATACATTTACAGAAAAAAGAAAGCAGAGAGCTACATGGAAAATTAAATTGCTTTTAATTTTAGTTACTAAGTTTTTAATGAAGCTTTAGTTACTAAGTTTTTAGTTAAGCTTCAGTTACTAAGTTTTAATTAAGCTTTAATTACTTTAATTTTAGTTACTAAGTTTTTAGTTACTAAGTTACCTAGTTACTTTAATTAGTTAAGTTTTTAGTTACTAAGTTACTTTTAGGTTTTAGTTACTAAGTTAGTTAGTTTGTAGTTGCTAAGTTACTAAGTTTATAGTTTTTAGTCACTAAGTTACTTTAGTTTTAGTTACTAAGTTATTAGTACTAGTTACTAAGGTTTCAGTACTAGTACTAAGGTACTAAGCTTTTAGTACTAGTACTAAAGTTATGAAGTACTTAATGCTGGTTACTTTAACTAGTTAGTACTAGATAATTTAACTTGGTAGTAGGTACTAGCACTTAACTAAGTACTAGTACTAAACTGTTAGTTACTAGTTATTAGTGCTAGTACTAGTTACTTTAACACTAGTGACCAGTACTTGGTTAGTTTAGTACTAGTACTTAGTAACTAGTAGTACTTAATAACAAAGTTACTAATACTAGTTACTTTAATACTGGTAACTAGTGCTTAGTTACTAACAGTTGCTTTAGTACTAGTATTAGTACTTGGTTACTAATTACTAGTGTCGGTAACTAGTACTTACTAAGTACTAGTTACTAGTTACCAAGTTTTTAGTACTAGTACTTAGTTACTAAGTTGCTTTAGTTTTAGGTACTAGTTTTTAATTGCTTAGTTACTTTAGTTTTAGTTACTAAGTTACTTTAGTTTTTAGTTACTAAGTTACTTTAATTAGTTTAATTTTAGTTACTAAGTTTTAAATTAAACTTTAGTTACTAAGTTACTATTTTTTTTAATTTAGCTAAGTTACTAAATTTTTAAGCTTTTAATTTTGGTTACTAATTAGTTGTTTACTAATTTTAATTAGTAGGACTAGAGCATGCATTGTTTAGGAAGATGGAAACAAATTAAGGATCTTATCTGGAAGGAATCCAGGTATTAGTCTTAGTGCAGGAGGGAAACACTGGACGATGCAGAGGTGAACAGCTGACGGTGGGATAGAGAATGAACTGGAGGAGCACATGAATAAGTTACATAGATTAGCTGTGAACCTATAGTTTCCATGTAGGTGAAATATTATAATAAGGGCTGGCATTAAAAAAGAGAAATTTTACTTAGAGGAATTTTCATCCCTTTTACAAATAAGGAATATCTCAATAATTTACAAATACAATAGCTAATACATTCCAGGGTTGGGATTTGGTACTGGAATTATTTGATAGCAAAGTCACATCTCATAGAGAGGTATCTATGGGGGATTGGCTAGAAATGAGTAGTACTTATCTGACACCATAATTCATTTTCATTCACTCAACATATTTCATAAACAATTATTGAACACTCACCATTCACAATTCTCCATGCCAAGAATTTAGAGAAACAAAAATGAGTGAGAGCTTTGCTCTCAAGTGCTCAGTAAATAATTCCACAGTTTTTTGCCATAGGGACTTACTTCCTCATAGGTGCCTAATTGTGAGTTACTTAATGCTTTCATAAGAAAACAGATGCTTCCAGTTTAGCATGTAACAAAGATTTTACTTAGGTGTCCTCATGTGCATTTATTAAAGCAGTATTCTGCACATCTTTGTTCCAGGTGTTCACCATGCTAAATAGGCATGTCCCATATGTTCTTTGCAGTTATTCCAGATTGAACAAAACCTAAAACAAAGGGAAAGGCACCAGGAGCTCTGAAGGCTTTATAACAATCCACTCACAAGACAACTAACCCACTCCTGGGACAACAGTATTATCACAGTGTGTGAGAGGGAGGCCATCATGACCCCACCTCTTATTAGGCTTCACCTTCCAACACTGTTACATTGGGGATTAAGTTTCCAACATATGAAATTTTGGAGGATACATTAAGTATAGTTAAATAATGTATAGATAGAATGGCTACTGTTTAGGGATAAAGTATAAAGAAGTTATATTTTGAAATATAAACTAATATAATAATCCAGCATGTTGGAGTACAAAGTTCATAAATTCTTCATTAATACGTAAGTACAATATAATGAGAGGATCCAGTACCTGCCCAAAGTTTTCAATACATGTTCTTTTCTGTGAAAACATACTTCTGAGCATTTTATAATTTCTGCATAGTTTTACTGCCATTATACCGCCTCCCTTTCATTTTTGAATAATCAGAGCCTCTACTTTCTCTCTCTCTCTTTTTTTTTAGAGCATCTTTTTTTAATACAACCCAACCATCTTACCTTATAATATTTCCCATTTTCCTGAAAATGTGTCTGCAAGACTGACTTAAAGGGTTTCATAAAATGGTCATTTCTTCTCTCAGAGAGGTAATTATGTATTAAATTGTATCACCTCCAAAAAACTATACATTGAGATTTATTTAGAAATAGAGCCATTGCATAAGCAATTAGTTAAATTAAGATGAGGTCTTCAGTGTGGGTCCCAATCTGGTGTGATTTGTGTCCTTAGATAATAGAAAAAGAAATTTGCATATGAACACAGGAAGAACCCACATGATGAGAAGGGTAGAGATTGGGGTTATACTTCCACAAGGCGAGGAATGAAAGAGATGGCCAAAAAGCCACCAGAAGCTGGAAGATATAAAACAGATTTCCCTCCCAGCCTGAGAAGGAATCAACACTGCTGACACCTGCATCTCACACTTCCAGCTTCCAGAACCATGAAACCATAAACCTGTTTTTTGCAAGCCATTCAGGTTGTGATAGTTTGTTACTGTAGGTCTAGAAAAACACAGCAGCAGCTCTTGTGCATAAAGTGCCAGCCATTCGGTTTGCACTTCATTTTACTTGCTGACTATCCTAGATAGTAAATCTCAGATTACTTTAACTATTTGCTATGGTTTGGATGTGTCCCCCGGAAGATCATATGTTGGAAACTTAATCCCCAATGAAACAGCCTTGGGAGATAGAGCTTAATAAGAAGTGATTGGATCACGATGGCTCTCCCCTCATTAACAGGATAATGCTGTTATCACAGGTGTGGGTTGGTTATCTTGTGAGTGGATTGTTACAAAGCCATCCCAGCTCCTATGTCTTTCCCTTTGTCCTGGGCTCTGTCTCTTCTGCCATGCTAGGATTCAGCACGAAGGCCCTTTCCAAATGTCAGGGCCATGCTCTTAGCCTTCTCAGCCTCCAGACTAATGAGCCACGTAAATCACTTTTCTTTATAAATTGCAAACTCTATAATATTCTGTTAATAGTGACACAAAATGAACTAAAACACTACTCCATTTAATAATATTAATAGGATACATATGAAAATCAAAAGTAAAAGTACTTATCAAAGACAGTTTCACAGAATAGCAATTCTCAAAGATATTACAGAAATTAAGTGAACAAAACCCTTCAATGGTAAATCATTTAGAGAAGCATTGAGTTAAATAAAAGATTTATCTGTCACAGGATTTTTTTTAGAGCCCTTTACATGCTAAAAGGTATTGTGAATCTGCCAGAGAAGATTATCTCATAAGAATTAATACAACTAAATCGACATAATTATTTGGATGCAATGATTTAAGTTGTATTTAAATGGCACTATAATAATGGAAGATCATTATAATATTTTCAACAGACATCTCACACAATTACTTCATAACTAAGTGCGCTGAAATTATGGGTAACTTTCACTTTTTGCTTCATTTCTGTATCTTTTGAAATTGTATAAATTTGTATTATTTATAACCACAAAAACTTTAAAATGTTTTCAGGTTTGTGGAGTGACATCGTGTTGTGTGTACATGATGTATAGTGGTCATGTCAGGGAATTTAGGCGACTATAACCCAAGTACGACATATTGTTATTTAATCACACTACTCTGTTGTCAAACACTGAATTTATCCCTACCATCTTACTGTACGCTTGCTTGTACCCTTGAACTGACTTATTTTCATCCTTCCCCCTCCCCCAACTCACCTTGCTCCGTCTGTTTTCTATCTTTCTACTTTCTACCTTGATGTGACCAAGGTTTTCAGCTTCCACATATGAGAACAAGTGAGATTTGTCTTTTTTCTGCCTGGCTTGTTTTGTCTTAAGATTATGATTTCCTGTTCCCTATGTGTTGATGCAAATGACATGACTTTATTCTTTCTTAGGAATAGATATAATATACACCCACACACACGTTTTACTTATCCATCCGCTGATGAACATTTACTTTGATTCCACATCTTCGCTATTGTGAGTAGTGCTGAAATAAACACACAACTGCATGTCTTCCTTTGATGTACTGATTGCTGTTCTTTTGGATAAACACCCAGTAGTGGGAAAACCAGGTCAAATGGCAATCTACTTTCAGCTTTGTAAGAAATCCTCATTCTGGGGCAGCACCTGTAGCTCAAGGAGTAGGGTGCCGGCCCATATACCAGAGATGGTGGGTCCAGGCCCTGGCCAGAAAACTGCAAAAAAAAAAAAAAAAATCTTCATTCTGTTTTCTATAGTGGTTGTATAAATTTACATTCCCACTAATAATGCATGAGTTCCCTTTTAACCACATCTTCACCAATAGGTTGCGTTTTCTTTTTATTAATAGCATTCTCACTGGGGTAAGATGATAGCTCCTTGTAGTTTTGAATTGCATTTCTCTGATGATTAGTGAAGTTTGGTATTTTTTAAATATACTCGTTGGCCATTTGTATGTCTTCCTATGTGAAATGTCTATTCACGTCCTTTGCCCAATTTTTAATGAGATTATTTAGAGTTGGTTTTCTGTTGAACTGTTTCAATTCCTTGTGTTAATATATTATGAATATTAGTCCTGTCAGATGAAGTTTGCAAGTATTAGCTCCCATTAAACAGGTGTTCTCTTTACTCTGTTGAGTATTATGCAGAAACTTTAGTTTAATTCACATTTGTCTATTTTTTGTTGCCGGTGATTTTGAGGTCTTAGTCATGAATTCTTTGTGTAGACAAATGAAGGTTTTCTTCTAGTATTTTTGGATAAAACTTTGCATTTAAGTCTTTAATCAATTTTGCGTTGATTTTTGCATATGGTGAGATATAGAGGTCCAGTTTTATTCTTCTCAGGGTGGCTATTCAGTTTTCCTAGCACCATTTATTGAAGAGGATGCCCTTTCCCCAATATAAGTTTTTATCAGCTTTGTTGAATATCAGTTGGCTGTAAATATGTGCTTTATTTCTGCCTTCTCTATATTATTCCACTGAACTGTGTGTCTATTTTTATACTACTGCCAGGCTATTTGGTTTCTATAGCCTTATGGTATATTTTGAAGTCAGGTAATGTGATGCCTCTAGCTTTGTTCCTTCTGTTAGAACAGCATGGTGGCTTGAAATAGTCACCAAAATAATTGGGAAAAAAGTAAGAATTTAGCAAGGAAAAGAAGATTTATTAACAACTGTATGGCAGGCTTGGCCCCATCCTGGAGACTGCAGGCTCTGCCAAAAGACAGTTTTTAGATTTACATACAATTTTGAAGAAAAAAATCAACTGCTCCTTGGAAAGTTCCTTTTTTTCTTTTTACTCATTTCTGATTGGTCCACCCATATCTTGATCAACCCTAGTCCTAAAACAGCCCAGGTCAGCCTGACTGGATCTTTCTGCCCATATTAGAAGTCCCTTAGGACACTAATAAATTGTTCTTTTCAAAATAGCTGAACCACAGAATCTAAATCAACCCTGTTCCTAAAACAGGCCAGAATAGCCTAACTCTCTCTACCCTGCTCATGTCTCAACTAATTGGCTAACATTCCCCTCCCCCCTCTGATTTGCACACCCCAGTTCTTTGGAAAATGGGCAGCTTATTACTCTGGCTGCTTCCTGCTGAAATTGGGTAGCATGACCACTGGGCTCTGCAACAAGCTGTCTGTCAGGGCAGTAGTAGATGACCATCCAACGGGCTGTGGTAGATGGGCTAAGTTGGAATTGGACATGGAGGTGGAGTTGATGTGCTCCTTAGTGGCTTACACACACAGGGATGTCTTCATGTGGATGGGTATCAGGCTGTTATAAAAGCTGGTATTCATTGATGACTGATATCTGCATATGTATAGCCTCTATGCAAAAAGAAATAAATCTTGCTATGCAATTAAAAATGCAAGGACCAAACATAAAATTTAACATGAGCGTAATGATTGGGGTTAAACAGGAAATAAGCCATCATACAAAAGGAATTTTAAAATATCCTAAGCTGTCACTTAACCGTGATGACTCAAGGCTTTGTTCTTTATGATTTGAATTATCTTAATGTTCCTTTCAAGTATGTCTGCATTTAATACCACCTGGCCAGTAGTGTTAATCCAAAACAGCAAGACTCTTTCAGGAATGCACTAGTGCCTCCCATTTCAGCTCTTAGGAAAAGTGCTCTCCATGTTGGAATACTACATCTGTGAGGCCGTTTATAGAACACTGTTGGACTTTGACAGTATTGGCAAAGATTGCAGCATCATGACAGAAATATTAGGAACTGACCTCTCTAATAAAGGGATGCCAGCAAACCAGAAGAAACGTCTCCAACGTTCTACAGAAGGGCCTTCCAATATAAGGTTATCTGGACCATGGTCTCCCCAGTCCCAATTCCTTGGGGACACACTTAGGTAAATATAACTTTTTCCTTGTCTAATATGTCCAGGGCACAAGGGTTTATAGCGTAAGGATTGTTCTAAGAAAAAGCCATGATTGGAGATTAGACCCAAGGTTGCCATTTCTTCATTAGGCAGGAGGGCAGCATTTGGAAGGAGGGTAACTAGGTACAGACACTGTGCCAAAATTGGGGTGTTATTGGATATAATTCAACCCACATAGAGGAAATACCCAGTGCCTGTGAGATTAACAGCAGTTTATAGGTCTAGCATGTGGATAGAGCACATTTAAAAATAACTCCAGGGGTGTTATTTTCTGTTTCCCTGAATATTCATTTGAACATAAAGGTGAGTAGAGGGATGACACACCATCATGTGTGTGATAAGGCCTCTGACAAAGAAGGTTTCTGAATAACAGTTGGATAATATTCTGTGGAGGAGTAGTTATATTAAATTGGTCTTTATCCTTCACTGTGTGTTAACTGGACATGTTAATAGCCATCCCAGTAGTGTCTTATACCTATGAAAGGGTTTTGGGTATATGAGCTATCAAATGGAGAAAAGGTATTCATTTTTATATACTTTAAGTACTTGAAATTTGCTTTCCCAGGTCAAAGTAACTGGTCATAATAGTCATAACCGCCTGAAGGGTCATCAGATTCCAGAAAAAGAACAGTAGAGTCGAAAAGTAAAGCATTATACATATAGATTAAGACAACCTAAAAATACGGATACCCCTTGGAGATGTTTGAAGCAGAGGCAGGGTCATCCCCCTACAGACCTGGCATGTCCAGTGCAGTAGGAAGGACCACTTTGATCTTTATATATAAGGCATCTATCTTTAACCCGTAATTGTTTTGGCCAGACTCATCCTGTGAGGTCAGGATAAATCTGTGTGCCATGTTAAGTTTATATCCACGATAATGAGGATAGGAGAGCTACAGAAGATCCTCTACACTAGGTGGCAGAGCAAAGAAAGAAGAGTTCCTCGCTGGTTTGATCACCTTTAGGGCACATCCAACACGAAGTGTGACTGGTTATCTTCACTACTAGTTCAATAGTGGGGAAAATAGGGTCACGTAGGCAAGAAATCAATGGGAAGAGATAAAAGGAGATATAGTATCATGATGAATTATCTGATTGTCACTGAATAGAAATTTGAGATCCTCTATTGGTTCCTGCAGGAGTAGGCAGGGATCTCAGTGGCGGCAGTGGCCCATGCCATCACTCTAGAGTTGTGAATTTACCTGGTGATGCCAGGTACCTAGATGGCTTTGGGAGTAGACATTAATTTGGGAACAGGTCCCTCCCATGTTGGCTGTAACTGACATTGGAGGTTACTACCTTTTTTTTTTTTTTTTGAAATACTAAAATGTCTTTATTTGGACTTCAGAATTATAACAGGATTTTCTTTGTGAAAGGAAAAACATAGGGGGTAAGCTTTCAGGACGTGAAGGGTTTTTTGTTGTTGTTGTTGTTGTTTTTATCATTTTTTGATTTTTACATATACATGTGATTATTAGGTTTCCACTTTTTGCCTTCACAGAATTAAAAAGGCTTAAAATTTACCAACAATAACAATGTTTAAGATAAGGACTAGAAACAAAAACCTCATAAAGATTGAATGAAAATAAATACATTCAGAAAAGAAATCAGACGATTGCTGCAACGAAGTATTAAGCAATAGCAATAATAGTAATGCAAAGAAAGTAACATTCACATTGTCAAATAAGAGTATGACTACTATATAATGCTTTGACTCTGAGGTTCAGTATAGAGTCATTGATTAACTTATTATTATTTTTTTCCAAAGTCTCAAAAAATAGACAACTAATATTTATAAATAAAAATAAAAGATAATTTCAAAAAAAAGATTATGCCAAATCTCATAGACAATAGAAAAAGAAGAAATACTTCAAAATCATTCTGCTTAATCTGGATACACCTGATATTAAAATTGGAAAAAATATATTATTATAAAGGGGAAATTACAAACATAATTCATTGTTAAATGAGGATGCAGTATCCTGTATCCTAAACATATTA
>CAUYQV010077425.1:0-15108 GCA_963574575.1 Galagoides demidoff
AGGGGACTTTAACACTCCTCTTACAGAACTGGACAGACTCTCTAAATACAAATTATACAACAATATAAAGGACTTAAATGAGACCTGAGAACAACTGTGCTTGATAGACGTATATAGACTCCTCCATCCCAAAGATAAAGAATATACATTCTTCTCATTGCCCCATGGAACATTCTCCAAAATTGATCATATCCTAGGACACAAAACAAACCTCAACAGAAGCAAAACAAGTGAGATTTTTACCATGTATCTTTTCAGACCACAAGGCACTAATGGTGGAACTCAACTCCAACAAAAATGTTTAGCCCTACATAAAGGCATGGAAATTAAACAACCTCTGTTAAGTGACAGTTAGGTGCTGGAAGAAATAGAAGAGGAAATCATTAACTTCTTTGAGCATAACAACAATGAAGACACAAGCTACCAAAAACCTGTGGGATACCACAAAAGCAGTTCTTAGAGGAAAATTTATCACTTTAGATGCCTACATTCAAAAAACAGAAAAAGAACATATCAACAAACTCACAAAGCATTTTTTGGAATTGGAAAAAGAAGAACAATCTAAGCCTAAACCCAGCAGAAGAAAAGAAATATCCAAAATTAAATCAGAGATTAATGAATTTGAAAACAAAAGAATCATTCAGAAAATTAATGAAACAGGAGTTGGTTTTTTGAAAAAAATAAATAAAATAGATAAACCTTTGGCCAGACTAACTAGAAATAAAAAAGTAAAACCGCTAGTAACCTCAATCAGAAATGATAAAGGGGAAATAACAACTGATGCCACAGAGATACAAGAGGGTATCTCTGAATACTACCAGAAACTCTATGCCCAGAAATTTGACAATGTAAAGAAAATGGATCAATATTTGGAATCACACCCTCTCCCTAGACTTAGCCAGGAAGAAATAGAGCTCCTAAACAGACCAATTTCAAGCACTGAGATCAAAGAAACAATAAAAAATCTTCCAACAAAAAAATGCCCTGGTCTGGATGGCTTCACACCAGAATTCTATCAAACCTTCAAGGAAGAGCTTATTCCCGTACAGCAGAAATTATTCCAAAAAAAGTGAGGAGGGCGGAATCTTCCCCAATACATCCTACAAAGCAAACATCACCCTGATACCAAAACCAGGAAAAGACTGAACTAAAAAGGAGAATTTCAGATCGATTCCACTAATGAATATAGATGCAAAAATTCTCAACAAAATCCTAGCTGTAAAATTATAGCTTATCATCAAAAAAGTCATACATCATGATCAAGTAGGTTTCATCCCAGGGATGGAAGGCTGGTTTAACATACGCAAGTCCATGAATGTTATCCACCATATCAACAGAAGCAAAAACAAAAACCATATGATTCTCTCAGAAGATGCAGAGCAAGCATTCTATAAAATTCAGCATCCTTTTCTAATTAGAACACTGAGGAGTATAGGCATACATGGCACATTTCTTAAACCAATCAAAGCTATCTATGACAAATGTACAGCTAATATTTTACTAAAGGGAGTAAAACTGAAAGCTTTTACTCTTAGGCTGGAACTAGAGAAGATTACTATTCAACATAGTGCTGGAAGTTCTAGCAAATACAATTAGGCAAGGCAAGGAAATAAAGGACATCCAAATGGGAGCAGAGGAGGTCAAACTCTCCCTCTTTGCTGACGATATAATTTTATACTTAGAGGACTCCAAAGACTCAACCACAAGACTCCTGGAAGGCGTCAAAAATACAGTAATGTCTTAGGATATAAAATCAATGTCCACAAGGCAGTTGCCTTTGTATATACCAATAATAGCCAAGATGAGAGGCTAATTAAGGACACAATTCCCTTCACCATAGCCCCAAAGAAAATGAAATACCTAGGAATATACCTAACAAAAGAGGTGATGGACCTCTATAAAGAAAATTATGAAACCCTAAGAAAGGAAATAGCAGAGGACTTTAACAAATGGAAGAACATACTATGCTCATGGCTGGGAAGAATCAACATTTTTAAAATGTCTATACTTCCCAGAGCAATCTAACAATTCAATGCCATCCCTATTAAAATACCAACATCCTATTTTCAAGACTTGGAAAAAATGATTCTACATTGTGTATGGAACCAGAAAAAAAACTCTGTATAGCTAAGGCAGTTCTTAATAATAAAAACAACACCGGGGGCATCACCATACCAGATTTTAGGCTGTACTAGAAGGCCATAGTGGTCAAGACAGCATGGTACTGGCACAAAAATAGAGACATAGACATTTGGAATCAAATAACCAGGAAATGAAACCAACAACTTACAACCACCTAATCTTTGATAAACCAAACAGGAACATACAGTGGGGGAAAGACTCCCTATTTAATAAATGGTGCTGAGAAAACTGAATATCCACATGTAAAAGACTGAAATTGGACCTGCACATTTCTCCACTCACAAAAATTAATTCAAGATAGATAAAGCACTTAAATTTAAGGCAGGAAACAATAAAAATCCTCAAAGAAAGCATAGGAAAAACACTGGAAGATATCAGCCTGGGGAAAGACTTCATGAAGAAGACTATTGTGGCAATTGCAACAACAAAAATAAACAAATGGGATTTAATCAAAGTTAAAAGCTTCTGTACAGCTAAAGAGAGAACAACCAAAGCAAATAGACAACCTACACAATGGGAAAGGATATTTGCATATTTTGAATCAGACAAAAGCTTGATAACTAGGATCTATAGAGAACTCAAATTAATCCACATGAAAAAAGTCAACAATCCCATACATCAATGGGCAAGAGACATGAATAGCACCTTCTCTAAAGAAGACAGGCAAATGGCTAACAAACATATGAAAAAATGCTTATCATCCCTAATTATTAAACAAATGCAAATCAAAAGCACCCTGCGATACCATCTAACCCCAGCGAGAATGGCCCACATCACAAAATCTCAAAACTGCAGATGCTGGCATGGATGTGGAGAGAAGGGAACACTTTTACACTGCTGGTGGGATTGTAAACTAATACAACCTTTTTGGAAGGAAATATGGAGAACCCTCAAAGAACTCAAGCTAGACCTCCCATTTGATCCTGTATTTCCATTACTGGGCATCTACTCAGAAGGAAAAAAATCCTTTTACCATAAGGACACTGGTACTAGACTGCAGCTCAATTTACAATCACCAAAATGTGGAAACAGCCTAAATGCCCACCAACCTAGGAATGGATTAACAAGCTGTGGTATATGTACACCATGGAATACTATTCAAACATTTTAGAAAATGGAGACTTTACAGCCTTTGTATTAACCTGGATGGAAGTGGAACACATTATTCTTAGTAAAGCGTCACAAGAATGGAGAGGCATGAATCCTATGTACTCAATTTTGATATGAGCACAATTAATGACAATTAAGTACATGGTGGGGGTATGGAAAGGGGAGAGTAGAGATAGAAAGAAGAAGGCAGGGGTGGGAGAAAGATAGAGTAGAGAGAGGGAAGGAGAGGGGGAGTGGGGTACTGGTGTGTGCCACACCTTTTGGGGGCAAGACACAATTGTAAGAGGGATTTTACCTAACAAATGTAATCAATGCAACCTGGTTTCTTGTACCCTCAATGAATTCCCAACAATACATTTAAAAAAAAGTAATAATAATAAAAAATTTAAAGTGTTAGGTACCTTGATAAAAAAAAAAATGAAGGCACATAACACTGAGGGAAGGTGAAAAGCTCTGTGGATTGTATCAATATCAATTTCCTTTAACTACAGTAGCAGGAAAACACTACATTTATAGTGATACAAGATGTTACCATTAGCAAAAACAGGAAAAACTATCCATGGAAACTTCCTGTACATTTTTTTTAAACAAATTCCTATGAATCTTTCTGTATTTCAAGATAAAAGTTTAATAAATAAATAAATTTACCCGCCGGTTTGTGAAGGCAGAATAACATTCTTTCACTAGCACTGTTTTGATCATGTCGGGGTCTGCGATAGCCAGCAGAGGCTGTGGACCATCATACAACCTATGTCAGGAAAACACAGCTGATTAAACCTCAAGTCCTGGTTTGGAGCCACACCCAGGAATCCAGGACATTACATAATCCACAGTTCTAGTTGTATAGTACACAGCAACATTAGGTCTCAGTTCAAGTTAGGGGAGGACACACAACAAGATTCTGACCACAGAAGCAAATTGAGGCTTCATAGGATGAAGGATGACATGGCTCAACTGGGGAAGAGACATTTAAACACAAAATAGCTCTTCTGAAAGGTCATAAGTATAAATAACTGGAAACCTTTTTTGTTAAGAGGCAGGAAGAGGAGAACCTTCTCCTACTTGCTGGTAGTGCACAGACCCAGGGTGCACCTTCTGCTGCTCCCACCAAACCACCTGCAGCTCTAAAGGGAACAGTTTCCTCAGTTGGCTAAGGGGGCCCTAAACTCATAATGTTCATCAGCCCACCGAGGAACTTAGGGATATAGGATAATCTATATCTCTTCTTCCTTGTCAGTAGGATGGTGTAGACAAAGAAACACCTATATACACTTCTCTGGAAAAGTCTAGGCTTAAACAGAAAACAAAACAAAACAAGCCTCCTCATTTATTAGAGAAAGCATAAAACAAACAAACCAAAAAAAAAATGCAGAGCATAAATGCTTTCCCAATCTGTTGATCTCTATCTCCCAGCTCTTCTTTTAAAAGCATATATTAATGTCAACCCCAAACATGTAGTACAGGAAATTGGCTTTTAATTAAAAGCAAATAGATGTGGTGTGGATAATGCCATGCATTTGTGAATACCTATTAGAAGGGTGTGAAATAATGCATTTCATAAAATTAACAGTGAGCTAAGGTAGGAAAAAGGAGAAGAGGTGAATAGCTGGACACTGGACAGAACGTGACACTAGCAGTTCCCGAGCCATCAAAGCCTGGAAAAAAGTGGTAACCTGCAATGTTCTCAGCCTAACTTAGACTGCAGACCTCAACACCTGATGATCTATGGAATATTTGGTAGGATAAACCTCTAAAAGCTTTACAATAGGGAGTGTGAAAATTATCAGAACTAAAATGCAGTCACTAATGTCATGAAAATAAATAAAACCTGACACAGAGATCCTAGGAAAGCTATGGAGAGAGCATTTTCATGTTTCTATGCCTAAAAACAAAACTGGTACAAAATACTCTTGCAGAAAAAATACCTTGTGCAAAGACCACAGTATTTTTAAAGTACTTCTGCAAGGACAGCTGCCTAGTAAGTTCCTATCCAATTTCAGAGTGGTTTCCTCTTGTTATTGATCTTCACATATAAGGACAAGTATCTCAAAATAATTATGTAAACCTACTACTTATTTCCTTTAATAACCTTTTTTTCCTTTACTTCCATGAATAGGCATATAGTTTATTATAACACAAACTTTCCCATTGCAATGTTCTGCTCCCGAATAAATAGCTTTTTCTTTGAGAAGACCTCTCTCTCTTTGTTATTTAGTTTGACATCAGCTTCATTCCAAGAGGCTCTGGGCTAATACTGTGTGCAGTGGGGGATGTCATCATAGCAGCAAGTCTATGCAGTGGATGTTTTCCAAATACTCACCCCCAAATTCTCCCATACTTTTCATAACATTCTTCATCAAATTTCCAAAATCCATGCTAGGGGAAGCAAATTAAAATTTGATTATTATTTTCAATGTACTGATACCTACCTGTAAATGAGGCAAAAAGAGTGGAATCTAAGAGATCAGGCTTATAATGTTACACTGGTAGTTAGAGGAAGTGGGCGAAACAGAGGAGATAGGAGATAGTTGCAACGGATGCTTCAAGGTCACTCTTAAATTTTCCATAAATATTGCAGATACAGAATGACTTACCCTTGTTGTGAACACTAAGTAACTTCCTATATTTTGGAAGTATTGTGCTCTTGCATATATTCTTTCTAACAATTCATAACACTCTGAGTTATCACCTCCATGAGTCACAGGAAGACCAAGACTGAGGGAGGGGGAGCAAGTGTCTCAGAGGATGCACATTCTTGCATCTCCTTTTCATCAATCTCATGAGCTCTCTGTAGAATTCTAGTGGAATGAGGATGTTAAAGTTACCAGGAACCTCTTTTGATCTAGCAGATTTATATAAGTCTAAGGCATGTTGTTGAGTGAGAAAATGAGTGACTGAGTCAATGAAAAAGCATACTCTCCTTCAGCTGTTCCACACAGCTCTCCTTCAGCTGATCAGAAAAGATCAGGAAATGTAACCTCTTCACATAGGGCACAGAAAATTACAATACTTGCTCTATATTTTCACTTTTGAAGCTTAAAACCAAATCTTCCTGCTGCTAAGTTACAGTTGTGATTTTTTTTCATTATTATTATTTGGGTTTGATTGGGGGTACAAAGAATTAGGCTATGCTATTTTCATTTGTTAGATAAAGTCCTTCTCATAATTGTATCCCACCCCCAAGAGGTGTGCCATACACCATAACCCCCATTCGCCCCTCTCCTCCCTTCTACAAGCTCCCTCATTCTCCTATCCCCCTCATCTTGAATTGATTTGAGTTTTTCGCTTGTATGGGTATATGTTAACCATCTATTGGCTTCATATTAGAATTGAGTACATTGGATTCTTGCTTCTCCCTTCTTGTGATACTTTACTAAGAAGAATATGCTCCACTTTATCCAGCTTAATACAAAAAATATAAAGTCTCCATCATTTTAAGGGATGAATAGTGTTCCATGGTATACATATACCACAGCTTGTTAATCCATTCCTGGGTTGGTGAGCATTTAGGTTGTTCCCACATTTTGGCAATTGTAAATTCAGCTGCTATAAACTGTCTAGTGCAAATGTGCTAATGTCCTTATAACAAAATCATTTTTTTTCTTCTGAGCAGATGCCTAATAATGGGGTTGCAGGATCAAATGGGAGATCTAATTGGAGTTCTTTGAGGATTCTCCATACTTCTTTCCAGAAAGGTTATATTAGTTTGCAGTCCCACTAACAATGTAAAAGTGTTCCCTTCTCTCCATATCCACGCCAGCCTTGACAGCTTTGACACTTTGTGATGTGGGCTATTTTCACCGAGGTCAGGTGATATCTCAGAGTGGTTTTGATTTGCATTTCTCTGATGATCAGGGACAATGAGCATTTTTTCAAATGTTTGTTAGACATTCATCTGTTTTCATCAGAGAAGGTTCTGTTCATATCTCTTGCCCAGTGGTACATGGGATGGTTTGCTCATTTTTGTTAGTTAATTTGAGCTTTCTGTAGATTCTAGTTATCAAACCCTTTATCAGATTCATACCTTGCAAATATCTTTTCCCATTCTGAGGTTGTCTTTTTGCTTTACTTGTTGAGCCCTTAGTTGTGCAGTGATATTTTAACTTGGCAAAACAAGGTCCCAAATGTATGGATTTTGGGGTACATTTACCAATGGGTTAATCTGAGAAAGGTGAAGAGGAAATTGTTGCTTTTACAGAGGAAAAAATATGAAACATTAGGCAATAATTAGGTAACAAATGGCTGAGTTGAGAATACTAGATTTTGAGAAAAAAGCCCAAGTTGTGTGGTGGTCAGAGAGCTGCCTATGCATGAGCTTAGCTGCTGATCTTTTAGACAAGAGCTTATTTCTTTCTGTCCAGAGGTCAAGTCCTGGCAGAAGAATAAGCCACAATTGCCTGGGCCACAATTTAAACTCCCTGTGTTGCTTATTACGGTTTAGTTAAATGCTTGAGAATTTCATCAAATCATTTCCTTCTAGTGATTTTGCATAAGCAAGTCTGCCTTTGCGAAAAAAGAAACCACAACAAAATTCATTTTGTGGTTAAATATCTGAGGTCCATGGATGACCACAGTGCTCAGTTATATGTACTCCCTGCTCAGACTCACCCAGAGGAGACCTTGGAAGGAAAAGAAGCAAAGCAGAACTCTTGTTCTGTTCAGTAAATTTCCAAAATACCATGGGGAGCAAAAGCTGGGGTATAGCAATGAAAACACCACAGGGAATTTAGCAGTTCTTGAGAGAATTCAAATAAGTACAAACTACCCACGGTGAACGCTTGGGCTTCCTGATGAACTGAAGTTTCTAACTTATGCAGGAGGATGGATAAAGATGTTAGTTAGATAGTCCTTGCTACACCAGAATGTTTGGATCTGGTATACAAGCTAAATGAGCCTCTACTGGGGGTCTCTTTTCCTGCATTTCTCCTAATACTAAGTTGACTGCACCTTTTTGTGAATATGCACTAGGCAAAAAGACATTGCTCACAAAGTCTGAACATCAAGCTCTGAACAGTGAGTCCTGAGCTGCCAGAGATCTGGGTTGTTCTACTGAGGCAAACCTGAGACTCCCTGGAACAGACAACAGAGCCATGAGGTAAGCCTGGGTATGCTCTGGCTGGGGCCTACGCTTCATTTCTGTAGTGCAAAACCTCAGAACTGTATCTCAAGGAGGGGCATCATTACCGATAAAACTATCCCAGTGTTTGCAAACATAGGAAGCCAAACGAGGAAATGAAGACTGAAGTTGGACCCACACCTCTTCACCATTGACAAAAATTGGTTCTCATTGGATAAAAGATTTAAATTTAAGACACAAAACAATAAATATTCTAGAAGAGAGTGTGGGGAAAACACTTGCTGATATTGGCCTAGGAAAAGACTTTATGAGGAAGACCCCCCTTAACAATTGTTGCAACACCAAAAATAAATAACCGGGATTTGATCAAATTAAAAAGCTTTGGCACAGCTAAGGGTACCACAAACAGAACATATAGACAACCTTTAGAATGGGAGAAGATTTTTGCATATTATGAATCTGACAAAGGCCTGATAACTAGAATCTGCAGAAAACTCAAATTAAACAATAAGAAAAGTGCAAACAAACCAATCTATAAGTGGGCAAGAGATTTGAACAGAAACTTATCTGAAGATGACAAATGAATGGTCAACAAATACATGAAAAACTGCTCATCATATTTAATCATCAGAGAAATGTAAATTAAAACCACTCTAATATATCACCTAACCCCAGGAAGATTAGCCCACGTGGCAAAGTCCCAAAACACCAGATCCTGGCATGGATGTGGAGAGAGGGGACTACTTCTACACTGCTGGTGGGATTGCAAACCAATACAGCCTTTTTGGAGAGAAGTATGGAAAATCCTCAAAGATCTAAAAGTAGACCTTCCATTTGATCCTGCAATTCCATACTAGGTGCTACCCAAAAGAACAAAAATCATTTTACCACAAAGACATTTGCACTAGAATGTTTCTTGTGGCTCAATTCATAATTGCCAAGTTGCAGAAGCAACCAAAGTGCCCATCTACCCATGAATGGATCAACAAACTGTGGTGTATGTACACCATGAAATATTACTCAGCCATTAAAAAAGATGGAGACTTTACATCTTTTACATTTACCTGGATGGAGCTGAAATACATTCTTCTTAGTCAAGTATTACAAATATGAAAAAATAAATATCCAATGTACTCCATATTAATAGTATATCAATGTATAAATAATTACATGCTCATAAGAATAATAAAACACTAATATAGTCCAGTTCCAGGGTAGAGGGAGGGGAGAGGGAAGGATATTTGGCAGGAGGAGGGAAGATATGAGGCAGGATCTCACCTACTGTGCACATTGTGAGGGTGTGTAACATGCCCCCTGGGTAAGGGGCTCTTCTACAGATGGAACTTTACCCTGGAAGTGAGAACAATGTAACCTAAAAAATGTAACCTCATTTTAATTTGAAAACATTAAAAAATACTTTTAAAAAACTCACCTTGTAGTAAGAGAGAACATTTCCCACAATAGGCAGAGGCGTGGGCCCAGGAATTCCTAGCTTCTTAAAAAGTCCATGGGAATGGGTGCTATACCTGTAAAGTTAATGAAAAGATAGGTTGCAGCAACTGTGATTTTAAATATACAGGAGCTGTCCAGTCAGTGCCTCAGGAACTGCAGTGGTCAAGGGAGAGAGGTTACATGTAGGCAATAAAGAATAACTATAACTCCAACAGCAGTAACTACATTACTAATCACCTTCTCTCCTGGACACACCCCAAGTCACAATGATTAGCCAAAAGAATGGAATCTTCAGGTCCAAATTCTGGAAGGGGCGCACAGCTCATGGCCAGCTGCGCCGCCCGCCAGAGGAGCTTGTGAGTCAGATCAAGAATAAGGTGAGGTCCTACTTTTGGCGGGACAGGCCAGATTTTTATCAATTTGTCCCGTGTCCCGGCTGTTTTTAAAAAGTCCCGATTTTTGGAAAGAATGCAGAACAAGCTAGGGAAGGGCGGGAGAATGGGAAGAGAATATACGGTTTTTGGCTGCTGAAAAGGTTAATGTAACTCCATTTGGGAATGAAGAGGTTAATGTAACTTCATTTGGAAATGAAAGGCTAATGTAAACTCCCTACTCCCCTCCTAGGCAAGGTCGCCCAGGTGGAATCAGTATCAGAAGGATACTGGCTCCCTCCCTCACTTCTAGGCAAGGACAATTAGCTCAGAAGGAGCCAAACTGTTTGGAACAAACAAGTAGCCCCCCTCCCTCTAGAGGGTTCCTAACCATAAACAGCTCAGCCAATAGCCGCTTCCCGCCTCCATCAATGGTGTCCCACTTTACCAATGTTAAAATCTGGTCATCTTAGTCAAGAATGAATCTTTTCATGAACACCCCCTAGTTCTGGGTTCATCAGAGTCTCTTTTCAACCTACAAAGATGCATTTACAGACTTTATCTAATGGGCACTGCTTAGCAACCTTTTGAGGATGTGAGACCGGCAGTTGCTTCTCTGCGCCTCCCTCCCTGTCTGCTAGAATGTTCCTCATGAACGCCCCTCCAATGGTTGCTCTCCAGTCCGAATGGGAGGCCTTTGGCCCGCCAGGGAGCTTTAGGTCTCCCGGGTGCTTTTCAAAGTCAAAAGAGGGTGTCAAGAGAGCGTCTGTGAGCGCCAAAGTGAAAATGATCCTCAGCTAGCTGCAGCATGACCAGGCTGCTCTGAGCATGAACCATGAGCGGGCACCACTGACAAGCCAGAAGGCCGAGAGGTGCCGAGATGCCTGACTGGCTGCCAACCCTGCTGTGTGCAAAGAGCAACCTGCATTTGCTGCCTGTGGTCGTGCTGACAATTTTGACCCCATGGGGGAGGAGGAAGCTGCAGACCTTGGCCCCTTGGTCCTGGATTCAGACGGTGATGATTCTGTGGACCGGGACATGGGGGAGGCCATCCAAGAGTATCTGAAGGCAAAGGGCGGAGCCACACAGCCTGTGTCCAGCAGGGCCCAGCCCTCTGGAGCCATAGGCGGGGCGAGTAGATGCAAACCAGAGCCTCCTCACAACACTGCCCCGGCTACTCTGTGTTCCCCCAAACTTATCTCTGGCAGCCATGTGGGAGCCAGCAAGGACCAAGGCTCCACTTCCCGGGTTTGTGTCAGCAGCGACGACTCCTTTGAACAGAGCATCAGGGCAGAAATAGAGCAGATTCTCAATGTGAAAAGGCAACATGAAACCCAAAAGTGTGATGGGACCATGGATAAAAAACTAGAGCCAAATGAAAATTCAGCTAAATCACTGCTTAAATCCTGCAAAGAGCTGATTGTTAGCGGGGCACCACGGCAGGATCTGATGGCAGCCTGTAAGGCGTTTGTCTTCTGAAAACCTCCCAGGTTCACCAAGGTGAATGCACAGCCTAGAAGCCTCAGGTCACCTCTGGGCCAGAGACCGTGGGCAGTACAAAGCCGGAAGCCCTCAAGCCTGCCACCCCTTGCCGCCCTGCAGAAGCCACACAGAGTAAGGGCGAGATTAAGAGGAGTGCTGGCACCACAAGGCGGGGAAAGTGAGTCAGGAGTGTGGCCCTGGTGCCTAAGGGGTCTGACTCCAGTAGCAACGACAGCATTGAGGTGGCCATCCAGCTGTACCAGCTGAAGAAGACAAGAAAGGAGGCCATTGGGGGCCCGCCACAGAGACCCCAGTGCTGGGAGGACAGGAAGCCCGACCCACCCACAGACAGCACAAGCAGTGCCCCGAAAAGTGCCTTGCCTGAAATCCATAGGAAAACATGCAGCAAGAAGAAGTCTGTGGCTGCAGAGGCTGCCCAGCCCAGCCCAGGGGACCTTGGTGCCACTCACATGCCCCAACTGCCAAAGGAAACCAAAACTCCTCTTGCAGTAAGCACAGCTTCTAGAAGCGAGTTTGTGGAAAGATCCTCATGCCTGGCAGACACGTCAGCTGAGTGGATGTGTGCAGAAGCTATCCTGGATATTTCCAAGACGATCCTGCCAGCCCTGCAGAGGTCACTCTCTGCAAACCCACTTTTCTACTCCCAAACGTGCCTTCCTTTTCTGGGGGTGATCACAGCTCCGTGGACAGTGACGATAGCATAGAGCAGGAGATCTGGACGTTTTAGCCCTCAAGGCACAGTCAGGGAGTTCACTAGCCAGAGCCGGAAGTGACCCTCAGGCTACACAGAGGCCACTGTCATGATCAGGTCCCAACAGCCAGACTGGTGGGCCCCAGGGTCCCTGTTGCTGGAACACCAGACCTGTCACTAAGCTGTAAAAGGAAATACAGGGCGGCAGCCACACAGTAAGGCCATCCACACCCAAGAAAACGAGGGAGGTGGTGAAAGAGGGTAGTCGGGACATTGACCACATGCTGGGGACAGCTGAGCCTGGCTGTGATGGACAAGACCTGCCCAGCCAGGGCAAAGCTGGCAAGGCCTCTAGGATGGAGGGTGAGGCCAGGGAGCCCAGGGGTGCACATGTGCCTCAGGGCCCACTGTAAGGCTGTCAAGGCGAGAGGTGTAGATGAGAAAAGAGAACTCTGAGGACAAGAGCAGCTCACTGGACAATGATGAGGACTTTGACACGGCCATTAAGGACTTGTTAAGATCCAAGCAAAAGCTTAAGAAGAGGGGCAAGAAGTAGGTCAGGTTCAGCACTACCCAGATGCAGTTCTTGGATAAGCTAGGTGAGTTCCGGAGAGACTGGAAAGACAGAACCCCACAGGTTCTGAAAAGCTGCCTCTCCAAGCCCAAGAGAGACAGTAGAGAGAGCCCCATGGAAAGACCTCTGAGCAGCTTTGGCAATGTGACAGAAAGAACCACGCTTGAGGGTACTGGGGACCAGGATGTGGCCCCAACCTTCCGATTAAGGAGAAATGCCTCCGAAGGGAATCTGTTCCCTGGTGAACATCAGAGTCCAGCTCCAAGCCCCAGAATCCTGTCTGATGACAGCAATTCTGTGGACAACAACACATCGAGCTAGAAATTAGGAAGCTTTTGGCGGAAAAGGCTAAGGAGTCCGTGAGCAGCTCAGAAGTTCAAACAGAGGGTACCCCCACTCTTGGCATGGGGGTCTCTGCCAGGCTGGAGGGGTCGTGCAGGAAAGAGCCAGCCCTGCAGCCCAGGGTGTGCACTAGGAGCCAGAGGCCTAAGGGGGACCCTCAGCTGAGCCAGGGAATACTAGGAGCTGAGAGAGCTGGAACACAGAGGGGGACCAGCTTCTTCAGCCAGGGCCGGAAGAGCCTGGCTGCTCTGGCCAGAGGCACCAGTGGGAATGTCTCTGCCAAGGGGTCTCCAAGGAGGAGGAATGTTTATGTCCACAAAGACCAAGGCCCACGAGGGACGGAGCCTACTGTCGCCGACAGTGCTTTTGGTCAGCTGCCCAGCTGTGCCAAAGCAGGCACTGAGGCAGGAGGTGCTGTGGGGACCTTCCATGTGAGTTTCAGGAGCCGGAGCTTCCTGATTCCCAGCTCCGGAGTTGAGAGGTACACTCGACCCCAGGCTGACCTCACCCTCCCTTGGAGCCATTTGCCCACCAGAGTCAGCTGCCCGGCCCGTGAGCACTGAACTCAGAAGGCAGAGACTCAGCGTGGAGAGGGGGCCTGGGGAGGGTGAGAGAGAAGTGGCCCCAGGGCCTGACCGGGGGCCCGCCCAGCCTGCCTTTCACAGGCTTCTCCCCTCTGCTGTCCACTCAGCTCTTCCGCTTCGGAAAGAGTATGCCCTGGGGAGGCAATCAGGCCAGTTTCTTCAGCCCCTACCCGGGGCTGCCTTCATAGGGCCCATCCTTCTCGGCCTTCAGGGAGGCCCAGGCCGGGTCCAGTCCTGTGTTTGGAAGCCCACACCTGCTAGGGAAGAAGGATGGCGGGGCCTGGCTATGACGGAAGGCTCTGGCAGGGCTCAATTTGCATGACAGGAGGAACTCAGGCCCAGAGGAAAATATTCTAGACCTGTGGTATCGACAAAGGGTCATAGACAAGGACAACCAGGACCAGGAGGCCCTGGGCAGTGACACCAGTGACTTCAGTGACACCTCCATGGAAGGTGGCGGTGCCTGCTCACTCGTGAAGGACAAAGTTCTCAAGTTGTGAGTGTGCACCCTGGTGTTCTAGCATTTGTGGAAAGCGGTCTGTGCGTGCGTGTACCTGTGCACATGTATAGGTGGTGTTCGTTCATACAGAGTGAGATGCTGTTCATTACATGTACACTGACATGAAACCATGGTTTTATTTAACAGATGTATCCCAGTAAATTTGATTTTTGTAGCTTTTTGTAAATTATTTAAAGTACTGTAAAAAGTATTTTTGGAAAATATTTGTCATTCACTTTTGTAGGGCGTCCCTAACTGCAGTTTTCTGTGGTCTGCTTGCAAGTCTTAGATTAGTAAACTAAGATTTGGTTCTTACCATCACAGCCAGGTTCACAGATACTGTGAGACCACTGCTGTCCAGTAGACCACTGGTGACAGTGTCCAGTGGTACCACCGTTCAGGCCAAGAGAGGCAGCAGTTGCCCTCGCCAAGAATCACTAAATGCCCAAAGGTGTCTTTTGGGAAGCTCCCGCGAGAAGACTGTACAAAGGACCTCCTATCCCAGTCCCTTGAGGCCAGAGCACGTCTTCTGAAAACTACATTCACAGTCTTCAGCTGGAAAATGTTTTTTTTTTGTTGTTGTTTTATTGAATGGTAACTGTGTACATTAATGCACTTCTGAGGTACAGTGTGGTGTTTTCACACACAATCCGAAACACTTCCATCAAACTGGTTAACATAACCTTCATGTCATTTTCTTAGTTATTGTGTTAAAATGTTCATATTCTACTCATAGAAAGATTCACTTGTACCCTTGTAAGAT